>CM019721.1:47391946-47569315 GCA_009760885.1 Achatina immaculata | reverse complement strand
TAAGATTAATAATAGAGAAATGCAGGGAGTTTAATGTGAATCTATATTTATCCTTTATAGACTACTCAAAGGCATTTGATTGTGTACAACACCAGAAACTTTGGGAAATCATGGAAAAAATGGGATTTCCAACACATTTGATACAATTAACATCACTGCTGTATTTAGACCAACAAGCAGCAGTAAGAATAAATGGTGAAACAACAACTTGGTTTGACATAAAACAAGGGGTCCGTCAGGGGTGCATATTGTCACCCTACTTATTTAACTTGTATACTGAAAATATAATGAGGAATGTTAGAGAAGATGTAGACAAAGAATATTACGATGCCATAACAGTTGGAGGTTATGAAATACCAGAGATTAGATATGCTGATGACACAGTATTGCTGTCCACAACACAAGAAGGAATGGAAAAACTAATTATGTCAGTCCGCAAGAACAGCGAAGAGCAGAACCTCTATCTTAATGCAAAGAAAACTAAAGTGATGACAACTGACAAAACAAACAAGGCAACTGAAATATGTATCAGTGAGGAAAAACTGGAAGAAGTGGAGAGTTTTGAATATCTTGGATCACTACTAACTAATAATGGAGATACAATGCGGGAAATTAAAAGGAGGACATCTATTGCTCTTCAGAAAGTAAAACAAATAAAGAATCTGTGGAGAGGAGCAGACAGAACGACAAAAATAAGATTTTTAAGGGCATGCATCTTTCCCATCGCAACATATGCCTGTGAGACCTGGACACTTAACAAAACAGCTGAGAAGCACATAAATGCCTTTGAATGTAAATGCTATAGAAGAGTTCTCCAAATATCGTGGACACAAAAAAGAACAAATATATCTATACTACAAGAGCTTAATATTGAAGAAGGCTGGCTAGTAAAGAGGATTAAAGAGAGAAAACTTAAATATTTTGGCCACATTAAACGTCATGATAATTTAGAGAAGACCGTATTGGAAGGATACATAATGGGAAAAAGAAAAAGAGGAAGACCGAAACGAAGATGGCTGCAAGACATCGTTGATGATCTGGAAATGGATGCAGCAGCAGCAGGCCATCTTGCTCACAACCGAGAGGCCTACAGGAGTGCTGTTTGGGAGGCAAAGTTCCGCAAGGGACATGCAAAGGAATGAATGAATGAATGAATGGTTTCATAAATTGTTTTCATTGAACTTGTTTGAATATCTGCTGTGTGTTATTTTCAATAAACAAAGATATTCCTAGATCTTATATTCCTAACAAAAAAACCTCATAAAAATATATGCGTTTGAAGAGATTGTTTAATAATATCATGACAATATTAATTCAAAGAGTGGTTCAGCAAAAATATGATTCTTATCATGTAATATTTAAAGGTCAGTCATATTTTAGGTTCATCACACAGCAAGCAGTGATAGGAATGAGTATGTAATTTCAAAACATATACAATAAAATTTGAAAATTTAGTAATCATTATCATTTGACAACTGAGAAAATGAATCTGTAAAAAAAAAATAATAAATAATAAAACAGGTGAGTACTTTCAATTATATTTACAATTTTCTTTTATTTCTATAACAGTGAAGAAACAACTACACATTAGGAAGACATACATGACAGGGCCATGAACCAACCATATGAGGGTCAAGGATTAATGTTGCTGACATTTGTTTCCAGTTATATATATATATATATATATATATATATATATATATATATATGTACTAAGCATAAAATATAAAATGTTTTTTAGTGAATGAAATAAATGGTCTGAAAATGATTAAATGTTTTTTTAAATATCTCAGCCAGTGTACTTAAAATTAAGAATTTGTTTTAAAAAAACTGTACATTTATCTACTTAAAAACTGATGTATGTTTTTAATATGAATGTTAATATAAAAAAATCATGGAGATTTTCTGAAGACTGACGGTAATACAGGCTGGAATATTTTTTTAGGGATATGAGAGCTTGCTAATGTATTTGAAGAAGCACAAAATACATGATATCCTAACACATCTGTAACAGTGACTTTGGAGAATGATACTGACATATACAGAATATTCTTTGCAGAAAATATAAGGCATTATCATCATTAATATCATATACAATCTTTTCTGAATATTTTCCTGCATTGGGCATGTGTAGCATCAATTGCGTTTATAATTTGTGAAGTAATATCACAAAGGCTTGGAAAGCTATATTTAATAGTGCACAGAATTTTTAAAATTTTATTTATAAATGAGGTGTTCAGCAAAACTATTCATAACAGTATGAAAGAGACAACCAAAAATGATTCTTCAGTCATGAGAACACAAAAATGGCAGAAAAACTAAAGGGAAAAGGAAAAGGAGAGCGACAGAAGGGAACATAATCTGTATGGGCTGTCTAAGTGGCATATGTAAAGAACCTGATTTGAAATATAGACAACACAAAATAATGAAACATTATCACCAATAGCTACTAGCATGAAACCTAATAAAAGAATAAATAAACACTGAATACTGAACTAGTGGGTTGTATATCACATTCATAATATCATGTTATACCTCACTGTTCTTAAATATTCTGATGTTCTAGTAAGCATGAAAACATTTTAGTTTTAGTATTATCAAGGGCCTGAGTGGCACAATGGTAAGTGCACTCATCTCTCATGCAGAGATTAGTGGTTCAAGTCCAGCCTGAGAAGCCACAATCACCCAGTTGTACAAACTAGGAAGAAAGTAGGAACAGCTTTATTATTTAATAATAACAAACTTGTAACGTTTTGGCATGAGCCTTTATCAAACAAAAACAGACAGGATGAAGAATTAGAGAGAAGAGACAATGTATGGATTACCTCAAACTAATGTAAGCGAAATAAAAAAAAATGAAAAAATGAACGAAAAATAGTAACGTTCATTTTTTTCAAATTCTCTCTAACTCTTCATCCTGTTTGTTTTTGTTTGATATAGGCTCATGCCAAAATGTTACAAGTTTGTTATCATTAAATAATAAAGCTGTTCCTACTTTCTTCCTAGTTTATACTTTTTGGTATTACAGCTTTACTGCAGTGCTTTGTATATAGTTGTATGACTATACACTAATTAACTGTGTGTCACCCAGCTGTAGAAATGGGTACCCAGAAAAGTTGCCAGGCAAGATGCCGATCAAACATCCTATGGTGTGCCGTTAGGTCAAGTAAAATACTGACACTAACACCACATCCATAAGCACATCTGTGACATGATAGGACTTTTTTTTTTTAATTGATTGGTTTAAAGTCCAGTTTCTTATAAAACAGGCACAAAATTTGTATGTCATGTACATAATTACCTTCGTCATAGAAGCTGTACTTCTTCATATGTTTTGTTCATTCACCTTGTATGTTCATTCCATTACTAGCTGTGCTATAATATGTGTAGAAAGCAAACTGTCAGTGTGGTCAGAACATGAATATAATGACCATATTTGTAAAACTAATCATGAATTTTCTATACCTCACAAGGTGTGTGTAAATATTCCTAAAGATTACTTTAGCATTCTTTCAGATTGTAATGTGTTAACTAAAAGAAATGTTACCTTTTTAATTTAGTGAAAATTATTTATTAAAAGTGTTTTAGATATTGACAAATGGGACATGTAAAACTGCTTGCTCTAAGGGTCATTATGTATTTCTTTTTTTTGTGTAAGTAAACCTTATGGCATTAATGACAACAAAAGTATCTTCCAAAAAATACACCATTAAAAAATAGGGTATGTTATCACTCAAATCTAGATTCAGACTTTTCCAACATTTTCATGAGTTACCATGGTTATCAGAGTGATTGGTATTTTATTGTTTTTCACATCCTTTCTGAAAAATAAAATCTTTGATTTTCAAAGATGTGTACTTAAGAGTGGAAGAATTGTGTTTTACACCATATAGTAACTTAATATTTTTGTGTTCATGCAACATCAACCTCAGTGTAGTCCCATTTGTATGACACGAATTTTCATGTTTACATCAACAGCCATCTATAAAAGGTGTACCTCATCTTGCAAGAAGATAAACTCTTTTAAGGCTAAGTTTCCTAACTCATTGGTTCATTTGAGCATGCTGTAGCCATTTTAGAACCCCCACTCCTTTTGTCTTGTGCTAGCTCTCTGCTCTGGTCACTCCAAAAGGTAGATGCATTAAAAATAATGGCAGCAGCAAATCTTGAACAGTGGCTACTAGTTCTCTTATATCGAGGACTGGTCCTCTCAGTGATTGAGTATGAAATGGCAATTCTAACATTCAGCCCCATGCAGACAGGAAGTCGTGAGAGAAGAGAGAATGGGACAATGCATATTCTTGTATGTACCAGAGACACATCCTGCAAGGCCATGAGGTATCTTCTAGACTGTCCCACCATGGAAAGCAGAATAAAAGTAGCCAGGGCACAAACCTACCTCAAAATAAGTATGACAGGGCGTACCCAATCCACATTGAACTAATAAGAGCAAAAGCGAACAGGATGAAGAGACAAAAATCATGGATGGGCCATGAGAAAATGTAACCAATAACATGTGCCCTCTTGAGAACATAGATTCTGGACTGGAATAGGAACTAGCACCACCAAACTTCAAGGTGGCTCTGTCTGCTTATATTACATTTGACAGAAGATGCAGGGAACATTTTCCTGTTGCTGTAGATGCTGAAGTCAAAGCACTAATTAGTGAAAACACCAAAGATGGTGATCCCATAATTTATACAGATGGATCAGAATAGTGAAAGAAGCCAGTGGTGCTTTTGTTGCAACAACAAACAGCCTCACAATGTAAACCATGGCTATGACAAAAGCTCTGAGCTAGCTCAAGTCACCAGACTACACATAAGCATACATCTTTAGCAATTAAATGAACATGCTAATGAAAAGCTAGGAAAATTCAGGCTGGCTCTCTATAGCAACAGTGGCTCAAGTTCCTACAGATGTCACAGATCCATTGACTGGCATTCATTTATGTACCAGGCCACGCTAGCATCATAGGATCTGAAAGAGCAGACCAGTTGGCAGACTCAGCTGTCACAAAGGAAGGACAGGCAATGAATCGAGCCCACATTAAGTGCTGTAAAAAGAAGCTGGTTGAACAAAAGACTTCACTGACAACTGTGAATCTGCATCATTATGAAGAATGAAAGAGCTGGGGATGAAACTTGGGGTGGCAAAAAATTAACGATTCATGAGGAGCTCCACACAGATGGTCAACCAACAAAGAATGGGTGTCATCAGTTACCTGACGCTGAAAGAGATACTGAAGAGGAGACTCAAGCATCTATGGATGTATCGGGAGTGCATGGATGACGGTCTTTCTAACTAACTAATAAATAAGGCAACATACAGGAAAGTACTGTACTACATAAATGGTTGAGGGTTCGAGATGCCATCTTCCATTTCCTCAAATCTTTGCATCTTATGATGTGGCGGTATTCAGTTTTATTCATTAGCCCTGCCTCATATTTCAGTGAGTCTGATATGTTGTTTTTTTCCTGAGCAGATATTCAACAGAATTACTCATTTGTGTTGTAGTCTGTGTGCAAAGCACAGCACTACACTGTGCATATATTCAGAGAAAAAAAAGGACCGATAATAATAAAGCAAAGAATTTGGCGACTGTAGTGTAAGCATAACACATAAGCGCACAATCCATTTTTGCAAGAAACAAGCCGAAGCAAAAGATTTTATGAATATTTTCTGTCTAAGAAACTTCGTCTCTGAGTAACAGTCACTTCCATTTACCCTGTCCGAGCCATAAGAACGCGCATTAAACTGGTAGCCGAAAGTTTCAGTTCCTAGAAAAACCGAGTAATAATGACCAGCTCTAATGCTCAGGTCAGGTGTGTTGCTAATAATAAAAATACTGGATGAGTTTAAGAATTATTATAAATTTTTTTTAATTTAAAGTCTTAAGATTAAAAAATAACCATAGCAGTAAACATTTTAAGTTTAGAATTACTATAGTGCTAAAATTAAGAAAAGAATTACATAAAGTTAGATAATGTAAAAAAGATTGCATCCAATCCCATCGAAACGTAAACCATACATTTATTTACAAGAAAGATGGCGGCGGAAGGAATCGACTCAAGTGGGACCCCGGCATCATACATTTTCGTGCGAATTTTGGGCAGTGGGGCTTTTGGCGAAGCAGTTCTGTATCAGAAGACAGAAGTAAAGCAGTGCTAATCTCAGAATGTTTGTGTTAACAGTAAATGCAAAATTATAGCACTGACCGACATGATTTGCAGTGTGTTTTAAAATCGATTTCCTCACTCCATATTTGGGATTCATTCTTTATGTATTTTATCTTATATCCTTCCTGTGCCGTCAAACGTCACATAGGGCTCGCAAAGTAGTTCGCCAATTTTTCCTGTCTTCGGCGAGTCTTTCAACCTCATCAAAAGATTTTATGCCTGTTAATTTGATAATAATATGTATTATGTGTAATGTATATGTATAATGTGTATCTATATTTATTAATTAAGTCATTTTCTGTCTCATACACAGTAGTCGCAAAAATTCTTATTTCTTTATGAGTATAGTCTTTTTTACAGTTTTTAATTTATGCTCTTTAAAATCATAATTACAGGACAATAGTTTGGTCGTTTGGAAAGAAGTGAACCTTGCACGTCTGAATGACAAGCAGCAGCGGGACTCTCAGAGTGAAATCGATATTTTGTCCTTTCTCAACCATGCCAACATCATTAGCTACTACAATCATTTCATGGACGAAAACATGTTGTTTATTGAAATGGAATATGCCAATGGTAAATGATTCCTAAATTGTACAAACAACATTCTGATACTTGGTCATAAAATTATAAACTATAGACAATGTGCATGCTTGAAAGGAATATAGAGTTACATTAAGTCATAACAAGAATACAAGTCTGAAAGGAACCATAGTGGGAAAATACAGTTAGGAAAAATGAATAAAATATCTCATTAAAAAATAAAAAAGTTCAGGAGGTTTCTAGTCCACAGAAAGTTTAAAAATGGATAATTTTATCCTGAGATCTTGATACATAAATTCAATAGGAACTTCTACACATGAGATATCAGGACTGAAGGATAATATCAGTGTCTGACACTAGACAACATTTGTGATGGTGGATGGTAAATTTATAAACATGAATGTAATGGTGCCTCAGCATACTATAATAGTAATTATACCAGAAAAATTTGAACATCTCATAAATTGAAACTAATAATACAATAATCTCCAAAATTGTAATCCTGGCTCATATTAGTGAACATTAGCTTTATTTTTCTTTCTTTAATTTTATTCTTTCTCTTTCCTTGGTGAATGTAACCAACATATAAAATATATTTTTCCAAGTTATTCTTGCATTAACAGTGAATGCTAAATGTATGTTAAATAATTATAAAATATCTTAAATAAAAGTTCAGAAACTTATAGTTAAATTAGCTTTTTCCCAAAATGATAAGCAGGGTTGGTGTTAATTAGTTTTTGGTGTTCACTCTGATTCTGTTACTATCAGCTCAACATCTGCTGACAGTGGAGTCTTCAAAACATTCAGAACCATTTCTGATTGATTGTACGCCACTTTTCAAGTAACTTCCAGCCACTTTTTCATAAAAATTTAGTTTCAAAGTGCACTTTTGAGAGTCATGGTCATACATCATAAGAACTGTAACATTTACACAGATAATAATTTATGAAATTTAGCACTGCTGCAGACAATATGAAGTAGAAGATGTGCAAAGATTGACTGTTTCAGTTGTGTTCATTATTTCAAAACATGTAAACAGTGTTATGTTGCATGTTGAACAGTGTTAAAGGTGATGACCAAAAAAAAAAAAAAAAGGCACTTATACAAGAACTTGTATGTGATATTCTGCTATTGACTGGCCAAGATTTCACTTGTGTATCAGGATATGCCTATTAATGCATCATTCCTGATTGCATATGCAAGCCAGCAGTAGTTCCTTAAAATACATGTCACTGAATGTGAAGGTTCTTATGACAAGCACATCAGTTTCTGAAACTATCATAGTTGTGTACAAAATCTGAGATCCTACAGTACATACATACCATAATAGTTTATACAGATACTGCAATTTATGCATTCATACCAAATTCAGACAGAAATTTCACACATGCTTCCAATATAAATTTCTTCCAGTTGAAAAAAATAAGAGTGAAATTAAAAAAAAAATTTTCCTTGCTGTCAGTACAGGAGAGTTAGTTGAATGACAGTTTATATATATATATATATATAAAGTTGAATGACAATTTCTTCTTTTTTTTAAAAAAAAACTCACAGGTGGGACATTGCATGAAAAAATAGTTGGAAGTACAAAACTATGGCTAGAAAAAGTGAGTGTAGATCTACAAGCTTGTATTTTGAGTTGTTATCATATTCTCTGAATCTTTTGGTATGATTAGGCAATTAATGGTGACCCTTAGCTGTTATGATAGTGTCAAGGTTAGCGAACCATAGTTGACCAAGACCCTGTCCTGCATCTCCATAGGTACTCCCAGTAACAGGTATAGTTTGGCTAACAGGGCAGGGATTGCCATAGTCCCAGTTGTGGTGGAGTCTGTTAAAGAAGCATTGCACACCATCTGCTTTTTTAGCTGTATTCTGAAGCTGAAAAAGTAGCTGGCATAATCTGCTCTCACGCTGATACGATGCTGTACCTCAACACCCCTACAGCATTGGATTCAAAGTTCACCAGCTCACAGTTACAGGAAGATAGCACAAGACAAGACTATGTACATTTTAAATGATACTGGTAATGTTGAGTGTACAGAAGATACTTTTTTATAGAGTATCTGATGTTTATGCAAGTTCTAGTTACATTTAAGTCCTTCATAGCAAGCCTCAACTTAAGTCACAAGTTATTATTACCTGATATTCATGAGTCAGATGTTCATCTCTTGAACTGAGTCTTCAAAGTCTAGCTTGAGTCTGTTAACTGAGTCAGGTTTACAGGTCTGACAGTACATATCAAAACTAACATTTTTATTTTATGGATTTCTCTCTGGTGCAGAAATAAAGTGGTATGAGTAAAAAAAAGATTGTGCTGAAAATTGCTGCATCTTATACATCCTGAAAATTGCTGTATCTTATACATCCTGAAAATTGCTGTGTCTTATACATCCTGAAAATTGCTGTGTCTTATACATCCTGAAAATTGCTGTGTCTTATACATCCTGAAAATTGCTGTGTCTTATACATCCTGAAAATTGCTGTGTCTTATACATCCTGAAAATATTTTGTTGCGGCAGAGATGGTGGAACTGGTTTTTATTCAAGATGACAAGGCATGAGTTGAGTCAGAGCTTTGCTTATACACATTACCTCTTGGATCAAAGTCAAGTCTTCAAAGTGATGTGAGTCCAAATTCAGTTCAGATTAACTGACTGAAGTCTGAAGCTCCAGTGCCTGTAACCTTTAATTATGCTTCCATTAGTTCAGCTGTAAGTATTCACTTCCTGCTAGGGGACAGGAAATTTGAAAGTACCACAGAGTGAAGGTTGTAAAATTATTCTAATGGGTAGTTGATCTATTTGTCAGTATGTATATCTCCTTATCTGCTTTTTTCTGTCTGTATGTTTATCAGCCTGCCTACCTGCCTGCCTACCTACCTACCAACCTACCAATCACTCCATCCACCAATTCAAATCCACTGGCCTGTATACCCACCCACCCATAAATCTATCTGTCTACCCACCAACCCAACCCATCTTTCTGTCCATCTCTCTCTTTTTCTCGTGCTAACAAAATAGATCTTAAAGCACTATAAAACAGAACACATGAAAAGCTTTTAGGTATAGGTATATACAAGACTAAATATATAAATATACAGAAAGCCACTGCAGTAAAGCTATGATAACAAAATGTTAAAACTACTTAAAACAAAAGTAGGAGCTGCTTTATTAGTTACCAAGCACACCCTGCACAAACTGTATGCTCATTAACTAATAAAGCTGTTCCTGTTTTTGTTTTAAATAGTTTTAACATTTTATAAAAAGAAGAAGAGCTGAATATATTGTGTAATTATATTACAGGTGTGAGCAAATACAAATTAAAACTTTTCAAAATAAAATTAAAAAAAAGTGTTTGTGAATATGATGATCTCTGATGATGCTAATAAGAAAATGTAGAGGGAAAGAAAGAAATCAGACAATGTATGATGATAAGAAATTTCTACACTTAATTGTTTACTTGTAAATAAAGAAGAGACCTAAGTTAGAATGAAAAAAAATAAGCGTATTTTTCACCTGCACATAACAATTTCAGGATGTTCTGTGGTACTTATATCAACTGACTTCAGCCCTTGCATACATACATCAGTTTGGGATTATTCACAGGTAAAATATTTTTTTTGCTCTCATTTTTTGAATCTTGAAAATGTGTGCCTAAATTTATCAGAGCAATTTAACAAGTGTTTTTTGAGTGTTAAAGAACTGAATATGTTTTTCGATTCTCTGTTGCAGGGATATAAAAACTCTAAATATATTTCTGACAAAGGTAGGTCTGCTTAAACTAGGAGACTTTGGCATCTCAAGGTTTCTTGAATCAAAGAATCAAATGGCAGAAACGGTAAGTCATGACATTTCTTGACATTTATTCATGTGATACATTTCAAATGTATGGTAATAGTGATACCAAAAAAACAATTTTTTTTTTAAACAGACACTACTGAATAACATAGAATCCTTCAATACGTTAGTGTGTCCCACTGCAAGTAATTTAACTGTTCATAAAAGCAAGAGTGCATTATTGTCCCTGTTTTGCTGTACTCATTTTATCTTAACAGAATGATCACCAGTATGAGCAGTTATCCAGTTATCATAATGGAAATTAATGAGTTTTTCTGCATTTAACATTTAGGATTTGTGATATTTACAAATCTTTTATGTGTATATCATTTAAATTTGTACACAATTCCAGCTGTATGTATAACATTCATCTGTTGCCTTCCTAGATCTGTGCATTACAATAAGAATTAAACTTAAATGTGTGGCTTTCTATTTTTATCTTCTTATTTCTTAGTTAAGTCAAGAAAGAAACCTTTGATAGAACATATCGTGCCATAAAGACATGTACAGGATACAGTGTTAATGATTGCATTTTCCTTAACCAGTCAGCTCTAGACCGTACGAAATTACATCTTGTTGGCAGAAATGCAGATGAAGCCGCTGACAGCAATTATTGAAGAAAAAATGCTAGCGATGGTTGTGACATGTGCTCCGGATGACTGATGACTCACTACCAAAAATAGCACTAAGATGGACACCATAGGGGAACAGAAGTAAGGGTAGACCAAAGGAGACATGGAGAAGAATAACAGATATGTTGTTGAGCAATAAAGGGCTCACTTGGGCAAGAGCGGAAAAAAAGGCAAAGGACAGGCATTTATGGAAAACCCTTGCAGAAGCCCTTTGTGCCCTGGGCACTTAAGGTTCAGAGAGAGAGAGAGAGAGAGAGAGAGAGAAAAAAAGAGAGAGAGAGAGAGAGAGAAAGTCAGTGCTAGAAGGTAATGTGGTTGACTTCATACCTGGCTGCCTTTATTTGCATAGCTCCAAGAAAAGTCAGGTGCCCCATTTTTATAGCTGGATGACTGGGGTGTCTCTGGCCAGACTTGAACCACTTACCTCTTCTGTTAGAGACTAATGGTGTAACCAGTGCCCTACTCAGACACACACTATCTGTCAGTCATCTACCTCACTGTTATCTGGGCACAGAGGTGTACTATATGATGTAAGTCCCCGTTTATTCATGTTTTTAGTTGGTTGGATTGGCTGATTTGATAGGGACACTGTCTCTTAGTCAGTATTGGACATAGGGATGGGATCAAATCCCACTCACCTCAAGTTTGTCAGTGTGATCACTGGTGCTACAGAGCTTATGTACGGTCCTGAGATACTCTTCACAGGTGGAGATTGGAGTACCAGTGGGCTTCTTCATTGTCCTTCAACATTTTAACAATTTTTAAAATGCTCACCCATGGTGAAACTTTTCCCTGTTTCTTATTTTTTAGCTTGTGGGGACACCATACTACATGTCACCAGAGATCATGATGGGAGAAAAGTAAGATATTCATATCTATCAGTGTGGTTGTCATGTATTTCTGTGCAATTTTTCTGTAGGTTTTAATTACTAGTTGCACTAGAAAAGTAGATTGCGACATTATGTGTAGTGTTTTTTAACTGTGAAAATTGAGATTTCAGCTTCGCTGAGTGTGGTGCTGCTACTCCTGAAAATGGTTATGATTTTCAGGTACAATTTCAAGAGTGATATCTGGGCTCTTGGCTGTGTCCTTTATGAAATGCTGACTTTGGAAAAGACATTTCAGGCAACTGTAAGTTGAGGAAAGTAAGGCTTTTCAAAGCATATTACATAATGTAAGACATTTCAGGAAATTGTAAATTAAGGAAAGTAAGACTTTTCAGATAAGATTTTTAAGGGCATGCATCTTTCCCATCACAACATATGCCTGTGAGACCTGGACACTTAACAAAACAGCTGAGAAACACATAAATGCCTTTGAATGTAAATACAGTAAATGCTACAGAAGAGTTTTTCAAATATCATGGACACAAAAAAGAACAAATATATCCATACTACAAGAACTTAATATTGAAGAAGGCTGGCTAGTAAAGAGGATTAAACAAAGAAAACTTAATTATTTTGGACACATTAAACATCATGATAACCTAGAGAAGGGTACATAATGGGAAAAAGAATGAGAGGAAGACCAAGATGTAGATGTGTGCAAGACATCGTTGATGATCTGCAAATGGATGCATCAGCAGCCAGGCATCTTGCTTACAACCAAAAGGCCTACAGGAGTGCTGTTAGGGAGGCAAAGTTCCGAAATGGACATGCAAATGACTGACTGACTGACTGACTGACTGAAGACTTTTCAAAGTATATCACATAATATAAGACATTCCAGGCAATTGTAAGGTAAGGAAAGTAAGACTTTTCAAAGCATATCACATAATGTAAGACATTTCAACTGTAAGTTGAAGAAAGTAAGATTTTTCAAGGCATGTCACATAATATAATTGGTTATAACTCCAGCACTGATTCTAATCTTTTTTGAATGACTGAAAAGATAGTTTTTTTAACACTAATTCCACCAAAGCATGAACAAAGTCTGAAACCTCCCAAAAGGTTAATTATATCATTCTGCATTGTAAGACTTTAAGACTTTCCTTACCTTTAGCTTTCTTACTAAGTTTCACAAGTTAGCTTATCCAAGCAAAAAGCCATTTCATGCAGTTTGTCACACATTAACTTGTCATACAGCTTAACATCCAGTTACCCACCATGTAAGCTGAGTAAACTTGCTGTACTAGTGAAAAACTATGTCATTTTAGCTGCAGAATATGCTTCTTGCAAGCAGTGGAAGGCAAATATAATAGCTGCTGCCCTCTGCATCATTTACTGTTCCTGGAACAGCTTGCACAGAAAAAAAATGCTGCCCAGGAAACGATTTTTATGTGATAATCAGATCCAACGTTAAAACTGAAATAGACGTGTACAGTATTGAGGAAGTGATGATGAAGCCATAAATAGGACTGACAACTGTTCATTCATACATAATTTACACAGCTAGAATCAATTTTTTAAAATGTAGATCCAATGGAAAAAGGGGTTGAGAAAATTTAAGATAAAAAATACTTCTCACTTTTTTTTATGGTCTTTGTTTCATAGTTTGATCTGAGAATGTGAATATCTTATGTTCATACATAATTCTTCAGAAGAACCAGTTCTTTTGGTCATGCTACTCAGAAAATGCTTCCTGTGGAAATGAAGCCTATTTTTAATTGCTAGTGAATTTATTTTGTACTTGTACAGCTTTGAGTAGTGTCAGCTGATATTTTTTGTGCTTATCTTGTTTTATTTGTTATCTATGCAATTCAGAATTGCAGTTGTATTTATTTCTGTTTCATATATGGCTTCAAGATTGAATATTGATCACAGATGTGGAACTTTATTGATTTATTGTGCAGTTGCTTACAGTCTTATGTTTTCATTGAATTTTCAGAATCCTTTGAAGCTTGCAATGGAAATTGTAAAGACGGATCACACAGGTGTGAACAAATGCTACAGTGCTGGAATGCGTGCTCTTGTTGATCTGATGCTCAGAAAGGTGATTTGTTTCTTTCAGTAGCCCTATTTTTCAGATCGTGGGTTATGCCAGAGATTTTTTTTTCTGTTTTAAATTACTTAACTGTTAACTAATGAAACAGCATCCATGACACATGAACATTTTTTTTTGTAACAAAAAAAAAGTCACCAATGAAATTTTTGTACTGGGAAATAATGTGTATTTTCAGTGTTTGTGGCAGTTTAACTCTTTCCATGCCACAGGAAGAAAAGCAGATGTTCAGTTGCTTACCAGAGTAAAAGCGCGGGTCTTGGTCTGTAAGGGGGTATAGTTGTAAAATGGAATGGAAAACAGTATTTCCATGTACTTCCGTATACTTAATATGTTTCAAAGTATAGCTAAATAAATGAAAATTTCATAAATGCAGAGTTTTTTTAGGAAAAAAGAAGTAATGTGATGTTTTTAGACACTGATTGTGGTCAGCTCACCATCAGCGAGGTATAGATCTGCACTACTTACCACTAGTTACCATCTGAGATGTGTAGATCTACTTGTCGATCTCGTATTGTGATTCTATGTTGCATTCTCACTGAATGAATGTCTGAACTAACCTCCTAACTACTCCTAACTACTTCCCCAGTCGTCTAAATATGTTTAGATCTACTTTGAAGAGCAGCGGGGTGGCCATAGGCTATGTCCATACCCCTATCTACATTTTCAAAAACTGAAAAATTTCCATGCTTCTTGTCTTTTTTCTCGCTCGGCATCGCTCGTAACTAGGCACTCTTTCGCCATTTTGAAAAGTGTCACCGGAATCGTGGACAAAATATGTACAATCTAAATGTTACATTGGTTGTTTTATTGAAACAAACAATGATCATTATAATGACCATTGGTACGCAACGGGAAACCGGAAGCGTCATTATAATGACCAAAGGCAAGGAAAGAGTTAAAATTATGAACTCTTGACTATGAAACAAAACAATATGATTATGATTGTCATCACATTAGGGATCAGCAACCTGCATGCATGCAGAACTATTTACAATGGAATGTTGTTTGAATTGAAATATAGTAATTATGATCTTCTAAAATTTGAATTTTTAATTAAATGAAAGCATATATAACCCTTTAAAGCTATTCCTGTTTTTATTTCCCTTCAAAATAACAATTGTGAGGCATTAGAGGAAAGACTGTATGGTCTGATGCAAAGTGACTGACAATTACTGACCTTGACTGAGTTATGTTTCCATCCTGTCCTTTCTTTCTCTCTACTAACCATCACCACGAACTGTAGAATTCTCTTGGTTGTCATTTACATATGCCAGTAAAGTCACTCCATGGACTGTAACACAAGATTTGGTGTTGTTGGTAAGTAATACACCAATGCTGCCCTTAAAATGATGCAAAAAAAGGCAAAAATGTGATAACCAGTCATGTCAAGACTTTTGGACAAATGAAAATGGATTCATACAACAAAGGGATCATGCTTGACCAGTTTTTTGTATTTGTTCATATTTATATTAAAATGCTGAATAATCAGCAAGGAGTAACATAGTTATTTAATGTGTTTCAGTCATTGTTGCACATGAAAGTATTGTGTGTTTAGGTTGGCACGCCTGGTGACTTTGCAACATTACTTTGGCACAACACTATCAAAGGTTGCTGACCCTTGGACTAATTGTTTTATTTTTAATTTTTTTAATGGCCATTTGAAGATTTAAGAGTCAAAATAATTAAAAGATTGGATAATTAATATAGATGATTGATTAGACTCTGCAAGGAGATAAAGAACTTAGCAGATGTAAAGTACTGTATATGGAGATGAACTGTTGAGACTTCTTCTTCTTCTTCTTCTTCTTCGTTCGCTTCTACCACCAAAAACCGCACTGTGGTCCTACTGAATTCACGCCTGTGGTCCTCGTTAGGTCCTGTGGTCTCCTGTGTGGTCCCCGAAAAGACCACACGAGATCCACGAGAGGACCACAAGGGGTTCAGAGTATCACAGGGCTTTAGCCTGTATTCTTGGTGGGTCTCGGAAGCGGGATTGCATGACACCGTGGTTTTCATTGCACCAGTTTAGTCTAGGGTTGGACTTTCTCACCGGAAGACCTCGGCGTGTTTAGGACATCGGTGCATCCCCATTGGGTTGAGCCGGTTTAGGCATTATCCCAGTATGGGTGTGTTTGGGACAAGACCGACCTCTAGAGCAGAGGTACTGTGACATGCATAGCCTTCAAGATTCACCCCTGGTATGAGCCGGTTTAGGCAAAATTCACCAGTATGGGTGTATATCAGGCGTTACCGACCTCTAGAGCGGAGATGGCATGACATGTCTAGCCATCAAGTTCCACCCCTGGTGTGTGCCGGTTTAGGCATATTTCACCAGTGTAGGTGTATTTCGGACGTGGCCGGCCTCTAGAGCAGAGGTGCCATGGTATAGCTCTCGTAGCGATACTACTGGACATACCGGTTAAACTTCACTTTCCACCACCTTTTCCCATCAGCGCTGCACAGCAACCTTTATTTCTTTTCCGCATTTCTTCCTTGACCGGGAGGAGCTTCACTCCACGCGCGGCATTTGAAGAGTCTCGCCAGCAGTGTCTTAACTTCTGGGACAAGCCGGTTCATGCATTTCACCCGATATGACTGCACTCAGGACGTGGCCGACCTCCAGATCAGAGGAGCTGTGATTTGACTGTTTGCTTCGCTTTATCCTTTCTACCACCTTTTCCGCAGTGGTGCTGCATGGCAGCCTCATTTGCAAATTTCTTCATTGGCCGGGAGGAGCACTGCTCCACGCACGGCAGCTGAAAATCTCGCCAACAGCGGCAGATGAGCTACCAAACGTGCCACTCATCTACCCTAAGTAACTGGTTTTCAGGCGCCAGATATTCGCCCTCGCCCCTTCTCCTGTCAGTTTAAACAGTTCTGCCACGGGAAGGCCAGGAGCTGGACTTGACTGCCAGAGGCTGTTTGAGGTGCGTTTGCAGTCCTTAGAACCCCTGTTGAGACAAAAGGGTAGAAAAAATTATGATGGAAGATTGCCAAAATGGGTGTCATAAAGAATCTATGTTCTTTTTCTTGTGCAAATACATGCAAAACAGGCATGAAATGATTACTTCCTTATTGGTCTGTTCATTGCTGTTTTATTCTTTCTAACATTGACAAAATCAGTATATTTTGTTGTTTATATGTTCTACCACTAACAAAATTTAAAAAAAAAATTCAGAAACCTGACGAAAGGCCAACAGCTGAAGACATTCTTGCCCTACCTCTTGTGGGTAAATCCAGTCTCAGAATGGAGGAGAGAGTTTATGAACTGAACTCTACTAGCAGGAGAGCAAGGTTATCTGTTCCTTCAACATCCAACATTGTTTCTGTGGTAACTTCTAAGATGTGTGAGGTAAAGATTGTGAGTCCCAGCTGTTCATGATTATTAGTATTTTGTGAGTGATAGCTAATGTATGTAGTGTTGAATATTATTAGCATTTTGTGAATAACAGAACTTCTTATTAATCAAGAAGGAAAAATATACGTAGAAGGAACAGTTGTTGATGAAGTGAACCAACTTGCATACCTTGGCAGCTACAGAGACCAGGGTGGCGACACCAGGAAGGAAGTTAGAATTAGAATTGCAAAAGCAGCATTATCCTTCAAAAATCTTGAGAACATATGGAATTCAAAAGTTATAAGCACAAAAACCAAGTTAAGATTATTCAGTTCAAATGTGATATCCACCCTCATTTATGCATGTGAAAGCTGGAAATCAACTAAAGAAATAGACAAGAAATTAGACTCTTTTGAAAACAAATGCCTAAGGAAAATACTTGGTATAAAGTGGAACGAATTCAAGAACAACACAGAGATAAGACAGATGAGCAAACAACAACCTGTCTCATGGGTGATCAGAAAAAGAAGATGGACATATGTAGGCCACGTGATGAGAAAAAACAATCAGAGAATACCAAAACAAGCTATCAAGTGGAGCACAACAGGCCAAAGAAAAAGAGGTCGACCACGTGAACTCTAAAGAGGACATTGTTAAGAGAAGACAGTTTATGGGCATAACATCCCTTGATGAAGTTGAAAGACTCACACAGAGAACAGGAAATCTTGGCAAACAACTATGCAAGTCCTATGTGACATTTAATGGCACAGGAAGGATGTAAGATGTAAGAATAACATCTAATGCATATAGTGTTGCAGATCATTATCATTTTATGAGTGATAGCTAGTGCATGTAGTGCTGAAGATCATTATTATTTTATGAGCGATAGCTTGTGCATGCAGTGTTAATAAATAGAAAAAACAAAATCCTGTTGAAAAAAAAAAAAAAAGTAAATAAGTAAAGTCTCACAAGGGCTTTTATTTTGAACTTCATCAACAGCATTCCATCACTCTGAAAACATTGCCCTGTAGTAAAAGCAAAGTGTTACAATAGTACCAATATTTTCCAGGTAGCAGTTATTTTCCATTTTTATGTTTCATGTCTTATGTTACAATGCTGCCTGTGTTGTGCTTTCATCATCCCTACAGATGTACCAGTGGGGTGGTGGGAAGATAACACCACAAAAACTGGAGTTGTTCAAAAAAGAGAAGAGTCCTATGCAGGTATGAACAGTTATTGTGAAGCTGTATTAATGCTTGTTATAACAACCTGCAGATTTGATTTTACAATAATGCGTCTGTGATTTGACATGGTATTTTGTATTAAATAGGTTGAATATGTTTTTTGAGTAGGAAGTTGTTAGCAGCTTGAATATTTCAGAGCAAACTGTTTTGCAGGATATGTTGAACATAGCATTGCAGTTTTTAACACCTTCCGTGCCACAGGAAGAAAAGCGGACGTTCAGTTGCTTACCAGAGTAAAAGCGTGGGTCTTGATATGTTAGGGAGTATAGGTGTAAAATGGAAAAGGAAAACAGTATTTACATGTACTTCCGTGTACTTATTATGTTTCAAAGTATAACTAAATATATGAAAATTTCATAAATGCAGAGTTTTTTAGGAAAAAAGAAGTAATGTGATGTTTTTAGATAATGATTGTGCCAAGCTCACCATCGGCTAGGTCTAGATATGCACTACTTACCATCTTAGATGTCTAGATCTACTTGTCTATCTCATATTCTGATTCTATGTTGCATTCTTGCTAAATTAATGTCTGAAATAACCTCCTAACTACTTCTCCAGTTGTCTAAATATGTCTAGATCTACTTGGGATACACTCAAGAGCAGTAGGGTGGTCACAGGCCATGTCCATACCCCTATATACATCATCAAAAATTGAAAATTTTCCATGTTTCTCTTCCTTTTTTCGCTCTGCATCGCTCGTATCTAAGGACTCTTTCACCATTTTGAAAAGTGTCACCGGAAATGTGGACGAAGTATGTACAATCTAAATGTTACACCGGTTCTTTTATTGAAACAAACCGGGTGTACCGAAAGCATAAAAAAATTGATGCCTGGCACGGAAAGTGTTAAATTGTATCTTTTGGTAGCCTTGCTGGTACTACTTGTATATCATCACTGCCAATCAAGTTATAGAAAAAGGGTATCTATTTCCAAATAAATAGACATAAATATCTTGTATAGCTGTAAAATATTATTTAGTGATACATAAAGCAAAGGCCAGTTCGGCAATGTTTAACTGACAGCAAGCTTCTGTTATAGATCAGTAACATTGTAGTTATTTCTGTGAGAAATTACGCATTCAGTGATTGAAAAGAGAATACCTACTTTATCATTTTCATATATTAAAGATGCATCAAGAGCAAGCATTAGTAATTGAACTGAACTTTTCTCTGTCAAGTCTTAACTTGGATGTTAAGATCACTTAACATCCATTTTGTAGTAACAAAAAAAATCATCAAGTTATGTTTACTATATCACCCTCTAGTGTGCTGACAGGTCAAGGAAAATATGGGCACTAGCACCATATCCCTATGTGCCTCTAAGGCATGTTTACTGGGAAATGATGCAATGCTTATTTTTAACATTTAGCAGCAGTTTAAAATTATGAACTTAGACTATAGAATACAATCATATGGCTGTAGTTATTTATTTAAAAAATTTTTTTTGAAAGCTGTTCGATGTAGTTTAAGAGTTAAGGATATTTATAAGTAATCAAACTGGAAAAGAAAGGTGACCAGACTGAATGGAAACACCATCAAAGACCTCACAAAATAGAAAAAACATGCTCTCCTGGGTTTGTCATTACAGTACATAACATAATGTTCTTTGTTTCATTCAAATGATGAATATCCTGCTTCAGATTAACTTTGAATTTTGAGAAATAAGAGAAATGACAACTGTGGTAAAACTGGTCTTAGTAATAAAAGTAGACAGTGGTCTATGATCAGTTTTGCAAAAGGATAGAAAGAGTGAAGAAAGTGGGCAAGAGTGGCAGAAAGTAAGATGGCCATGTCTAAATGAAGAACAACAATCCAATGGCTTTTTCAAGGACCACATATGAAAACAACACAACAGACAAAAACATGAAAAACAGATGAAAAATTAAACACTTAGCTAATTTGGTATCCTCTTGTAAGAAAGATGGGGACAAAACGTATTTTTACACACTTTCTATCTTTTTTTTTGGAAAACTGAACCATACTCCTCTGTCTAACTTTGAGCTTTAAATCTTTTTAAGGTTGCTGTAGGTCACAGCCATTTTGCTGCCATCACATTTGAGAAGGAAGTGTATACATGGGCTGTAAGTTGATTTCTTTATTAGTTTATTGTTAATTTTTTCTTTTTTGATTTGTATTGTGCAAAAAAAAAGACTCACAATTTCTTGGACACATAATTATGAAGACGGAAGTTGGAGAACCTAGTAATGACTGGAAAATTCAAAGGAGAAAAGGAGAAAAGAAGAGAGAAAGGCCAAGAGAAAAATATCAGTGTGGACTGACCAAGTGGCATGGAAAAAGAAAAGCATCTGAACTAATGAGAAATACCAAGGACAACACAAGATGGAGAAGCATGGTTGTCAGTGCTATCAGACATGGCATGGCACATAATAATAATTGCACATGTGAATTGTACTTTGAAATATAAAGAAAAATGAATGGAAAAACTGCAGTGAAACTTAATTACAAATATTATGTAATGCATTTATTGCATCAAAATACTGCACTCATGCTGAATAATCATGGTTTGTGTAATTTTACTTACATCCTACATCCTTCCTGTGCCGATAAACATCACAAAGGGCCCGCGTGGTAGTTAGTTAAGTTTTCTTGTTTTCATTAACTCTTTGTATACTGGGTGTGTTTCTGTCAAAAGACCAAGGGGGGTAAATTTCACAATGTGAAATGGGATGGTTGTCACATTTAAAAGAATGACAAAGGCATAATCTGATCTGTAGTATGAAGTATTCTACCTTATTTTGAAGAAGAAAAAATGTATTTTGTTTTTCAAATAAAATTTTTAACATTTTGTTAGTATACAACAAAAAAAAGAGCTAAGAACTGAGAAGAAAGAATGGAAAATGAAGTAATAAAATAAATTTTTTTTCACTTACCCATCAAGTTAATCCACTGTAGTTGTTTATATAATTCCATAATGAATAAAAATGTACACAAACATCTGTTCTTTAACATATCTTACAAAATTTACATGAAAATATGCACTAGTTATGCATTCACAGCAAACTAAAAACACCAAGTGGGTAGGTAATATTACATGAAAACAAGTGGGCGGTCGTTGACTAATATTTACCAGAAAACAGGCCATTGTGTTTTGGTTTTTGTTTTTTTTTTAAATTTGAAGCATTCTACAACATTTAATTTTTTAAATTACACAATCTCCAGCATTACTTATTGTGATATTACAGCTAGTACTAGCAAAAAGCTGAGAAGTAGTATCACCAGCTACCCTTCTAACACATTTTGCTGCTGGACCAAAAAAAAACACGAAAAATTCTTTCAATCACTGCCACGTGTGCCGAAAATTTACCATTTCTACTACTATATTCTCTACATCACAGTCTAGACAATTTTAAATTAAATTATGAGCTTGTAATGCAGAAATATGCTGCTCTCTCTCTCTCTCTGAACCTTAAGTGCCCAGGGCACATGGGGCTTCCGCAAGGGTTTTCCACAAATGCCTGTCTTTCGCCTTTTTTTCCGCTCTTGCCCAGGTGAGCCCTCTATTGCTCAACATCCTTTCTGTTGTTCTTCTCCATGTCTCTTTTGGTCTACCCTTACTTCTGCTCCCCTGTGGTGTCCATCTTAGTGCTATTTTTGGTAGTGAGTTGTCAGTCATTCGGAGCACATGTCCCAACCATCGCCAGCGTCTTTCCTCAATAATTGTTGTCAGTGGTTTCATCTGCATTTCTGCCAATAAGATGTTATTTCTTATGGTGTTTGGCCAAAATATTTTTCTAATTCTACGTAAACATTTAGTCTGGAAAGAATTCAACTTGTTTTCTATGGTTTTGGTGATTTTCCAGCATTCACTTCCATAGAGTAGTACACTTAGAACATTACTCTTAAATATCCTGATTTTCATATTTATGCTTAGTTTATTTGATTTCCATATATTCTGCAGCATTGCAAAAGCCTGGTTTGCTCTAGTAAGTCTGCTGTTGATGTCCTCTGTGCTGTCTCCATTTTCTACTACTCTGCTGCCAAGGTGTACAAATTCGTTGACCTCCTCCACTAACTTGTTATCTACTCTGAGTACATTTCTGTTGTTCACATTTTGCTTCATTAACTTTGTCTTTCCTACGTTGATCTTTAGTCCTATGTTGTTTGCATTCTGGGTTAACTTGTTTATTTTATCTTGCATATCTTTGTGACTGCTTGATAATAGACAAATGTCGTCCGCAAAGTCAAGGTCCTCCAGCACTGTGTCAAGGGTCCATTGTAATCCTCTGCGTTTGTCTGATGTTGCCTCCTTCATTAACCAGTCTACTGCCAAGATAAATAATGTTGGTGATAGTACACATCCCTGTTTCACTCCTGTTTGTACCCTAAAGCTGCTGGAGGTATGTTCTCCACAGATAACTTTGCACTGAAAACCCTCGTATAGGGCTTTGATTACATTAACTATTTTATGGGGGAGGCCATGCCATCTTAGGATTTTCCACAGTGCATCTCTGTTGACACTGTCAAAGGCTTTCTCAATTTTAAATTAAATTATGAGCTTGTAATGCAGAAATATGCTGCTCTGGACGAAAGAAACTAGCACTGGAAGCCATATTTGTTGATAAACAAAGGCCTAGCAACGATAAACTTTGAAAAACTCGCTTTAAATGAACAAAGAATCGCTCTGTTTTCTGCTCAAACCACGCGCTTAATGTGGACAACTGAATTCCGGAAGGAAGTCAACTGCTGGTTTTAAGATACTTTGATTATTTTCAAAATTAGAGAGCTACAAACCATCATCGCGCCTCGCGTCTATAAGTATTTCGTAATAGGGATACAACCACGCAGGACGCGTGTCCAAATACCCAAAGAGTTAAGCTTTTCAACCTCATCAAGGGATTTTATGCCTACTAATTTGGCCTCTCTTAACAATGTCCTCTTTAGAGGTTCATGTGGTCGACCTCACTTTCTTCAGGCTGTTGTGTTTCACTTGATAGCTTGTTTTGGGATTCTCTGACTGTTTCTTCTCATCACGTGAGCGACATATTTTGTTTGTGTAGTGCAGAAGGTAAATTCAGATATCATGCTTAGATACTGCACTCATGTGCATATATACATATCACATCTGAAAATCTGTAGACTTGAAATAAAAGTTAAACAGAAGACCATTTAAATAATCATCATCATTAATCACCATCTTTGCTGTCATTGTCATCAGCAACTTTTCTATTCTGCAGTTGCAGACTTGGCCCATGTTTTTTTTTTTTTTTTCCAAAGTAGAAGTTAGATTACTGACTTCTAAACCAGTAAAAAAAAAAAGAGATTTTTCTGCATTTTTTTCACATTAGAATCTTCAGAGTGGTGCCAATATGGTGGGCCAATTGGGTCATGGGGATACAGCCTCATGCAAGACTCCAAAGCTCGTTGACTCTCTCCTTGGTGTTCCAATCCAGCAAGTGGCCTGTGGAGAAGACTTTACTCTTTGTGTCTCAGGTGTGTAGTATCATTTTAGTTTCGTTTTTTTTTTTTGGTTACTTTTAGAATGTTGCGTTTCTCAGACAACGGCACTGATGTCTGCAGCATTCAACTCTTCACAGACATTTCCCATCACTAGAAGCATCAACATTGAAGGAAGAGGGCCCATTGAGATAGTGTGATGTGTGTGCAAAAAAATAAAAAAATGACAGGAAAAAAAAGATGTATGTCCAAAGCCTTTGATGTTACACAGTGTGTTATATTTTTGAACATTTCACATACAAAAACATTGAAAAAAATTTCTTTTATTTTAGTCTTTTTGTTTAATTTTATGTAAAAATTGTTCATTAAAGAAGTTTTAGTCATCAAGATGATAAATAGTAGGATGTGGCATGGATGAGGAAAAATAAAAGTTGCAATAAATCTGGGATTTTCAGACAATGCAAAAAAAAAAAATAGTCATCACTGGGGAAAAGAATGCAAGCCAAAGTATATAACACAGTGGGTCACAGTGCACGAGATGAACATAGCAGCAAATAGGTTAAAGATTACATTCCTGTGTATACTAATTGTTTTTTGCCCAATTATATTACAAAATATGCATATAGAATCAGAGATAACTGCACATTCATTACTATTCATTCATTTGCATGTCCCTTGAGGAATTTTGCCTCCCTAGCAGCACTCCTGTAGGCCTCTCGGTTGTAAGCAAGATGCCCTGCTGCTGATGCATCATCCATTTGCAGATCATCAACGATGTCCTGCAGCCATCTTCGCCTTGGTCCTTCTGTCTTTCTTTTTCCCAATATATACCCTTTCAAGACGGTCGTCTCTAGATTATCATGACTACAGGACTTCAGATATTATCAGATCTCATAGACTAACAAAGACAGTGCTTTCTTTTGTTCACAATTTTCATACATGGGTGTGCCCTTAATGCAGACTGATTTCTACGTGAAATTACTGTTTCTAACTGAATGCACTGATAGCTGTGAGCACAGTGTGCTCTGACATGTATCATCTTGCAGGTTGACAGTTTCAGATTTCACAGGACATTTCCCTAAAACAGGCATTATGTACCATTTTCTGCAGCTAGGTTGATTATGTCATGTGAATATTGGTCTTCATTCTTTTGCTTTGTGAAGCTAACTAAACTTCACATGCACATCTCAAAGACAGTCTAACGAATTTTTTTTTTGTTAAGACCACGAAAACAACAGGCCGTGACCCGGTGGTACTGCAAACCTGTAACAAGATGTGGACCATTACCCTCCCTCCCCCCTTTCCACATTCAATGTGCAGGGCAGGCCTGGAGCATCTCATTTGTTCCAAAATAACAATCAAAATGTAGATACTACAGAGCACAATTTTTTTTTTAATAACTTTATTTTCATTCAACAATCAACAATTTCATATTCAACTGAAATGATGTGAAATGAGGATGATTGCCCATGGGGTGAAATAATGAGATGGTGGGCTTTTACAAACCATGAGGTGGTAGCGTGGAGTATGATAAAGTTAATACTTTGTACATAAAATGTGAAAACAAAAGTGTACAGTAATAGTATCACACACACACACCCACTCTCTCTCACTCTCTCTCTCACACACACACACATAGGCTTGCTATAGCGTCAGGGCTTTGTTTTGTGTCGTGGGTAGGGGTGATAAAAAAGGCGTCGTGGGCTTGTTTTTATCTCTATTGTCGTGTCGCTGTCTGTGTCTGCGCTGTGCCTTGTTTATCTTCGAACTTGGTTTACATGTTATCTTAAACCCCTTCTAGGGTAGAGATGTCTGCTGGTCAATTTGTCACATCAGAAGTTAATCCTGTCTGGCAGTCATTGTCTGGTCAGATTGTTGCTTCAAGGCTAATCCCGTCTAATAACATTTGATGAAGAAACATGTGTAACATTGTAAAAATATACATAAGAATCTCACAAGGAGTGTAAGGTTGTTTCAGTAACAATGGAGCAGTGAATATTTTGGATATAAATCAGTATTATTCATCCGAGCATTTGCAGTTCACTCTCTCTCTCCCCCTTCCTCTCTCTCCCCCTCTCTCTCCCTCTCTCTCTCTCACTCTCTCTCTTATGCGCTCGCTACTGTCAAAGTTTTATTTCATGTCAGTTTACAGCACGTCATGATTTTCATTTCCCTTTGTTGAAACAGATCCCTGAAAATGTTGGGATTAAACGTGCCGAACTTAAATCTAGCTTTGTTCCTGCACGTCCACACCAAGTGCCTGAACTCTGCGAGCAGGGTCAGTAACTTGGTGTGTGTGTCCAACTGAGTCGCAGGGATAATATTTAACATAATTGCTTTATATATGTCTATTTTTTGTGCCGTGTGTGCTTCTAGTGTTTTCTGTAGTGTTGCTATACTGGGTGTGATTGTGCTGCATGTGTAAAATATGTGCTCTTCTGTTTCTTGTATGTTGTTGTTGCACTGTTGACATGGTACGGTCTGTTTGGATCTGTGTGCTGCTCTCTGTGTGGTGGGTGTCATGTTGTAAATAAGCCTAAATGTAATTTCTCTTGCTTTCGGTGTGATGTTCTTCATGTGTAGATTCGTAAATGTCTCCTTGAAGTCAAAAATGGCGTATCTCTGACTTCTTTTGATTCTGAGGTGTAGTGGGGATGCTTGATTTCTGACTAAATGTTTGTAGATGCTGTTTGTTTTATGGTGTATGAGTGTTTCGTTTCCTTGGTTGGCCTGGATACAGGTTTTGTAGAATGCTGGCAGCATGCCGAAGTGGTGTGGCTGTGAGTTGTTTGGTGGTAGTAGATTTGATATTCTGAGTCCCACATAACAGTGACCTAGTGCGTGCTGTTTTGGATGTTTGATGATGCAGCCCACGTGACTGATCCTGAGTGCTTGGATCTTTGTTTGTATGTCTTGAAGGGCGATTCCTCCGTGCAATTTGTCTTGTATGAGAGTTGTATGTTTAATGCTGCGTATAGTGTTTATAAAGATGAAATGTCTGATCTGTTTGTTGATTTCGTGTATTATCTGTTGTGGAGGGTCTAGTACTGTGGCTATGTATATTATTTTTGGAATGATGTAAGTGTTCACTACTATGCTTCTACCGAATATCGTGGTGGTTTTGTATTTGTACCTGTTCAGCATGTCTGTGATTTGTGTGACAAGTTTGTCCCATGTGGGTTTGTGTGTTTTATTTGGGTGTGACGAGAAAGTGATGCCGTAAAGTGTTATGTTGTCTGTGTGTGTGAGGCAGAAGGGAAAATCCTTTTTATTCCGCCATTTGCCTACCCCCATTATTACTGATTTTTGTATGTTTAATTTGGCTCCACTAGCTTTGCCAAACTCTGTGAATGTCTCTAGAATTTTCACTATTGATCTGTCTGTTTTTGGAAAGAAGATAGTGTCGTCTGTGTACGCAAGCAACTTCCTATCTCCCTTCCCAGGTATGAAAGTACTTTGGATTGTTTTGTCCTGTCTGATTTTCTCTAGAAGTGGTTCTAGAGTGAGTACTTACAGTAAAGGAGAGAGGGGACAGCCCTGCCTAACAGATCTAGTTAGCCTAAAAGTCTCTGTAAGCATATGGTTTACTAAGATCTTGCTTTCAGGCTTGAAATAGAGAATGTTGATCCATTCTCTAAAGTAATTCCCTATGTTACAGTGGAGTAATGTCTTGTGTAAGTACTGGTGTGACACTATCAAAGGCTTTCTCTTGATCTAGAGAAAGAACTGACAATTGGCAGTCTTTTATGTGCGTGTAGTGTATGAAGTCTCGTATGAAATGTGTGTGTTGATGTATATTTCTGTTTTCTACACTACATTGTTGGTCTTCGTGTATGAGTTTGGCCATGAATGGTTTTAGCTTGTTGGTTAGTGCCTTTGTAAGGATCTTGTAGTCTACATTAAGCAGAGATATAGGTCGGTAATTTTTGAGTTGTGTCCTGTCTGATTTGTCCTTTGGTATGAGTGTAACATATGATAGGTTCAGGCTGGGTGGGAGTTTTTTGCGTTCAAAAGTTTCTGTGAAAACAAGTAAGAGGAGAGGACCTAAGATAGGAAAGAAGTGTTGGTAGAACTCTGCTGTGAGACCACCTGGTCCTGGTGACTTGTCTTTGTGCAACCCTTGCACTGCGTGTGTTAAATTTTCTAATGTAAGTGGTGTATCAAGTGCCTGTCTGTCCATGTCACAGAGTTTGTTAGTATATTGCATGTATTTGTTTTGTGTATGAGTTTCTGTTTTTTCCTTAGTGTATAGATTTTTGTAATATTCTCTGAAGGCTTGCGCCATGTTTTGTGTGTCCGTTTGTCTGTTGCCATTTAGATCTATTATCTCGCCTATTTGTCTGTTGCGTTGAATGTTTTGTTCTATCCCTAAGTACTGTTTGGTAGGTGTTTCTTGCATGATAGTGTTGAGCCTAGTTCTCAGCAGTGCGCCTTGAAATCTAATTGTTTTAAATGAGACTTTTCCCCAAACATTTTGTTTAAAAAACATGATGGCCTACAAACATTTTAATGGGTATTTAAAAAAAAAATTGTTTCAGATGATGGAGCTTTATATGCATTTGGGTCCAACTACTATGGATGTCTGGGCTGTGAAGCAGAAGAAGATGAGGTTCTCTCCCCTGTTCTTGTGGAATTCTTCCATGACAACCCTGTCCAAGAAGTGTCTTGTGGTGATGCTCATGTAGTGACCCTTACAAGATGTGGAAATGTTTACACTTGGGGATGTGGAGAATTTGGTAAACTTTAGTTTACTTGCTACAAAAAAATATGAGTATTGCTTAATGTGTTTTACATTCATTGGATGAGGCATCCCATACTAGAAAATCAAATACATCAAAATGAAGTTGTTGGTGTTTTATACTGTCTGACATGGAACATCTCATATTTGGGAAAGCAGTAAGAAAATCAAATCTACTTGGGTGCCAGAATAAATAATATAAACTTTGAGATTAAAACAGAAGATGGTGGTGGGTTGATGATGTACTGTTCTTGAAAAGAAGTTCTTAAGTTTTTTAAGATTTAAGACCCCACCAGTGGATTGCATATTATTTCCCCATACCCCCTACTACAGACTGTGGAAAGCATCATCATCACCAGTGCTATTAAGTACCAGTGTGGCTTCAAGAAATGTTAATAATGATTTTAGTTTAGATATGAGTAGCTAGAAACAGGACATCATCTTGCTTACATCCTTCCTGTGCCGTTAAATGTCACGTAGGGATCACATGGTAGAAACAGGACGTCATCTTACTTACATTTTACGTCCTTCCTGTGCCATTAAATGTCACATAGGGTTCACATGGTAGAAACAGGACATCATCTTACTTACATCTTGCATCCTTCCTGTGCCATTAAATGTCATGTAGGGCTCATGTGGTATAAACAGGACAACTAAAGGAAAATTCTAACATCTAATAGTCTAAAACTTAAATAATTTTTGTTAAACTGTCTGGAGATTGAGTTCCATGCCAACTCCCCACCCCACCAAATCACTTGGTTCCAATACCTGCAAGGAGTGAGTGAGGATACCCCTAGTGAGGAACTCCTGTATTTGAAAGAGAACAAACTGGAGAATAGAGGATAGTTGTCACTTAGTGATGCAGTGCTTTTAAAAGAAACCAACATCCTCCAACACAAGGTATAAAATGCAAGGAAAAATATTGCAGGACTGACACTTTTCAGAGCTCTGAGTGCGAGAAAACACCCAAGATCAGGAATCTCTAACAGGGTAATCACATAATAATGACAATGGTGATAGTCACTTATACATTTACTATAGCCAGGAAAAGATAGTTCAGTTGTGCTTCATGAGGAAATAAGACTGAGAGGTAGACCAAGCCAGAGATGGAGAAACAACATGGAAGAGGATATACAGGAAATTGGTGTCACTGGAGAGAGAAGATGAGGAATAGGGAGGAATGGAGGTGACTATTATCTGCAACAGTGAGCCTTAATGGCTTGGAAAGCAGAGAAAGAAGAAAAAGAAGTGACTCATAAGGCCATACTAATATGAGCTGAATTATAGACATAAGCTGAAATAAATTTTTGACAAATAGAAAATAAGAGATGTCAACCAGGAGTAGGCAGTCTGTGCTGCATGGGCTGGATCTGTCTATCCTGAAGAAGAAATACCATAGCCACCTGACCTGTCGTAGTCATAATAATGAATTCAAGTTAGCAACTCAATCTCAAGCCAGATTTAGTATTCTAGAGGAGTTTGTTCAATGGTATCTCTCTAGTGCACTACCACATAAGCATTGGAGCACAGTTTTATTTTCTTAGTTCAAGCTGTTGCATATTTGTGCATTCCATGAAGATTATTTCACATTTACATGTGCTTTTATTTCATTTTTACCTGCTTTTTTCTTTCAAATGTATCTATTTTTTTGTTTCATATTTATCTACTTTTTTGTTTCACATTTATCTAATTTTTGTCTCATATTTATCTACTTTTTTGTTTCACATTTATCTAATTTTTTGTTCCATATGTATCTACTGTTTTGTTTCACATTTATCTACTTTTTTGTTTCACATTTATCTACTTTTTTGTTTCACATTTATCTACTTTTTTGTTTCACATTTATCTACTTTTTTGTTTCACATTTATCTTTTTTTTTTCAGGAAGACTTGGTTCAGGCTCAGAAGATGACCTCAGAATGCCTCAGAAGGTCAGCCATTTTTTATTATGTGCCTGATTATTGTTCTTGCCTTGGAGAAACACACTGGTCTTGGCTCATAAAACATGTTTTAAACAGTCTGTTGGCTACATTAGTGTTATATACTTGTGGGGTTTCAAGCGAACTAGACAACAGCGATCTGCCTTCTCACTTGCACTTGTACTAAACTGATTGTTTGAAACATAGTGAAAATTGGAGATGAAGGGAGTCAGTTTTTCATCATTTGAAATAAAAGCATTTCTTCATCTATTCACCTGAAATGCTGTGATTTTGTGACCTACTACTTGGGTATCCTACATTTGGTCTTACAGCATAACTCTAATCCTGACCCTGTGGTTAAAACTGGTATCTTGCACATTTGTTTTATCAACAAACAGCCTTTAAAAACAGAGAATAACTACTTGTAAGGGTGCACATAGTAGACTGCACTGATTACACAGTTGTCACTAAATGGGGAGGGGGGAGGGGAAGACATCGGGTGAAGGTAGTTCAATGAATAAAAAAAACTTTGATTGAAAAAGTGAACACGATTTAAAAAAAACATATATAACTGTAACTGGAGTAAATGTTGTATTAACTTTATTGTGAGCAGATATTTTAGTGTAACACATACAGATTCATTACTTCAAGTCTCAGTTAGTTGCAACACACAAACATACTAGCACAGTACAGTAAGTGTGTTTGCAAGACTTGTACATTAGTACATGGAATAATAGCAGTAACACCATGGATGATAGCATCAAGAAACAGTAAAATAAAGAAAAACAAAACAAATGACTTTCCATATCTACTTTCCACAGCTTTACAGTGGTGAATGTGTATATTCTTGTACTCACATATACACAGGGTGCTGAAGATGCAGTACTTAAGCTGAATGAGATTAGGATCAGCAACCCATAGCTGACTGCTTGCAACAAACCTTAGCTGCAGTTAGAGTTAGCAAACCAAAGACCATATTCTATCCTCATCTCATGTCCCTGGTACCAAACAATAGACTGGCCAAGTTAATAGGGATCAACAAAGCCTGTCCTAAAAATAAACCACGTCGAAGTCAGAGGTTCCTAGTCAAAAGGCATAAACATCACAGTCTAGCTGCAGACAATAACATACAATGCAACAAATGCCCTTTTAAGGGTTAACAGTGAAGAAGATATATACACCATCCTATGCTGAGCATCAAAGAATGAGTACAGTAATAACTTCTTACATCTTACATCCTTCGTATGCCGTTAAATGTCACATATGACTCACAGAGTTGTTTGCCAAGTTTTCCTGTTTTTGGCGAGTTTTTCAACTTCATCAAGTTATGCCCACTAAACTGGCTTCTCTTAACAATGTCCTCTTTAGAGTTTCACATGGTTGATCTCTTTTTCTTCGGCCTGTTGTGCTCCACTTGATAGCTTGTTTTGGTATTCTTTGATTGTTTCTTCTCATCACACGGCCTACATATGTCCATCTTCTTTTTCTGATCACCCATGAGACTGGTTGTTGTTTGCTCATCTGTCTTATCCCTGTGTTGTTCTTAAATTCATTCCATTTTATACCAAGTATTTTCCTTAGGCATTTGTTTTCAAAAGAGTCTAATTTCTTGAGTTGATTTCCAGCTTTCGAATGCATAAATGAGGGTGGATATCACATTTGAAGTGAATAATCTTAACTTTGTTTTTGTGCTTATAACTTTTGAATTCCATATGCTCTCAAGAATTTTGAAGGACAATGCTGCTTTTGCAATTCTAACTTCCATCCTGGTCTAAGTAGCTGCCAAGGTATGCAAATTGATTTGTTTCATCAACAGCTGTTCCTTCTACATATATTTTTCCTTCTTGATTATGATGAGAAATTTCATAATTTTTGTTTTGTCTTTGTTAATTTCAAGACCTATTTTGCTAAGCAAAGAAGACGGGGAATCTGTTTTTTCCTGCATCGATTTCGCATTGTCACTGATAAGAGTTATGTCATCCGCAAAATCAAGATCTTCTATTTGGGTCCCATGTACTCAATCAATGCCTGCTTTACCAGAACAGCATCTTTTCATTATAAAGTCTAGAGCAAGGGAGATAATATACATCCTTGTTTCACGCCTGTTTCAATCTGAAACCATTCGCTCATTCTTTCTTCTGTCTTGACTTCACAAACATATCTGTTGTAGAGATCTCTAATGATTTGACAGTTTTAAGTGGTATTCCATATAGCCTTAAAATTCTCCACAATGAATCTCTGTGTATGCTATCAAATGCCTTTTTAAAGTCTATAAAGTTCAGGATTAATGGTTTTTGCTTTTCAATATGTTCTTCAAGTATTATTCTCAAAGTAAAGATCTGGTTGAGACAGCTTCTCCCTTTTCAAAATCTTGCCTGTTCTTCTCTCATTGCAGTATCCACTACATCCTTAATTCTATTCAGAATCACTTTACAAAACACCTTTGACACAACTGATAGTAAGGTTACACCCCTCCAGTTACTGCAGTCATTGATATTGCCTTTTTTTTTTTTTAGGTATTTTAACAATGATTCCTTGTTTCCATTTAGAAGGGACCCTTTCTTCTTTCCAGATTTTATTAAACATTCTCTGTATTGGCTCATGTTGTTACTGTTAACATCTTTTAACATTTTGACTGTTATTTCATACAGTAATAACTAGACAACATGAAATTGTGTTCCTGTCAGTGAGGTATGGAATTACAGTCCAGACTTTAAAGCACAAACCACAAGAGTACCCAGATCATGCAGATCTGCATCACTAAACTTGTCAATATGAAATAAACCTGATGATGTAACTATTATTTTTTTTAGTGTTTGTACATGCAGAGATGAAAGATAAGAACACTAAAAAAAAATATATTCTAATATATATTAATAGTAATATATATTTTCTAATACATATATATTAGAAAACAGTACTGTGCTTATATGACCAAACACAGATTTCTATAAGCAAAGTAATGTCACTGATCTGTAAAAGCCTATTCAAATGACTGAGTGAACAGTGAGTTCACTTCCTTGACTAAAGGTTAAAGGTTCTGCTCCAGCCTGCTGCCACTTCCTTTTACCATGATTCTGACTGAGACTAGAAAATGTGTGTAATGCTGAGATTCTGCTTCACAGGAGCAGTTTTTGTGTATAAGTGCAATTAAATATATAAATATATATACAAGAAGTCACTGTAGTAAAGTTGTGATAACAAACAACTGTGCTTGTATTTGAATGTTGAAATTATTTAATCACATATTTCTCAGTTTCCTTCTTGCCACCTTTAGTAAAGGAGAAGTAAATGATCTGGACAAGATCCGGACATCCTCAAAGGAAGCTGCATTTGTATGGAATTAACACATATACCAAGCTACAAGGGTCATACAGAAAGTCGTGAGCAAAAACTTTTTAAACATCAGAATTTATAGATAGAGAAAATATACATCTGCATCCTTTTCTTCATTTTTCAACATAATCTCCATTTCTCTGCACATATTTTTCCCATTGCTCTGCAAGTTTAAAAATACCCTCCCGGTAGAATTCTGTTCCAGCTGACCGAAGGCACGGATGCACTGCTTTCTGGACATTCTCTCCTGTGTCGTAGTGATGGCCTCGCATTTGTTCTTTCACAAAACTGAAAATATGGTAATCACTGGGTGCCAGGTCGGGGCTATAGGCAGGGTGTGGAAGCATTTCCCAATCTATTTTATGAATTTCCTCAGTTGAGTGATGGTTTTTCTCACACTTTTGTGATCTTCAGCCAGCAAACGTGGGACCCAGCGGGCACACATTTTTCTATAGCCTAGGGTTTCAATCATTTCCTGTACTGCATTGTGTCCTATTCTAGGATTTACAGCAATTTCAGATACTGTGACATGTGTCTCTTGTTTAATGATATTGTCAATCCTTTCCACATTGCGTTCAATGGAGGCAGTTCGAGGGTAACCTCTGCGAGGCATATCGTGGATTACGTGTTTCCATCTTTGAAATGTTTCACCCACCTTCTAACACTGCTAGCACCTATACGCACATCTCCATAAGAAAGTTGAAGTCTTTGGTGAATTTCAGCAGTGGGGATTTCCTCTTTAACGAGGAACTCAGTAGCAGCACGCTGACGAAACAAAACTTCATCACCCGCCATTTTGTTTCTGCTCTGCGTGGTCACGTGACACATGATGGTGACATTATGTGATCTCTGCATGAAGTGCAAAGGATGCAGATTAAGATGATATATTTATATTTTCTCAGTCTATGAATTCTGATTTTAAAAAACAATTTTGCTCACACCTTTCAGTATGACCCTCGTAGATTGTGTTTATTATATATATTATTTAGAGTCTCATATTACAGATTGACATACCAGGTAAGAAGCAAGTAAAGCATGTCTGTGCAGGTGGGGACAGTACATTCCTTGTGTGCACCAGTGGCAGATTGTTAGCATGTGGGAGCAACCAGTTCAATAAACTTGGCTTCAACTCTGAGACTTCTGGACTGCGGAAACGAAAGTCGCAAGTAAATCACTGTGGATACTCTAAAGCTGTTTAGAAAGAAAATTCTTTATGTAGAGAATTAAATAGTTATATGCTACAGAGAGTTAATAAATATCTAACAGCTTTCCAACTGAAATGAGCAATTTCAATGACTTATTACCTAACTGAACAACCACCTAAGTGGCTTTCTCTGCCTGTTCTGCAAAATTTTAAATTGTTCTATACTATATGTACTCCAAGATACAGTTTGAATTATTGTATTATGCCACAGTAAAATATGAAAGCCGATAAAAGCTGGGAGTATGAAAAAGAGGTCCATAACATAATCATAGACTTCAAAGAGGCATATTATAGCATCTATAGAAACATCTTCTGGAATATAATGAAGGAGTTTGGGATACCTAAGATATACATTAGCATAAGTAAACTATGCATGGAGGAAACAGAGAACATTGTGTTATATTAAGGAAGGAAATAAAAACCATTCCAAATAAGAACAGGCCTGAAGCAAGGTGTTGCTCTGTCCCCGGTGCTGCTCTGTCTGGTCCTAGAAAAAAATTATAAGAACAAAAAATATTTTTAAAAAATCGTCAATGACAGAATGAGAATATTAGGATATGCAGATGATACAGATATTATAGGAGAAATTTTACAAGAGACCACAGAAGAACATCTGAAAGAACAAGCAGAAAAAGTAGGGCAAAGATAAATTATGAGAAAACTGAATACATGAGAATAGCAAGGCCAAAAAAATGACAAACAAGAAAATCAGATCCAAATTTAAGGTTGAAGGATTACAGGGGACATTATTCAATAGCTCAAACAGTGTAAAAAATGAAATTAGGGGTAGGATACAAGCAGGAAACAACACTTATTTTGCCCTTAGACACCTGCTGCATTAAAAAATCTTGTCTTACAACATGAAACTAAAATAATACAAGGCACGGATTAGTTCAAATGTCTTGTATGGCTCAGAAACATAGAGCACTACAAAACAAGATGAAACACGGCTACAGATCTTTGAAAACAGAATCTTAAGAAGAAGTTTTGGACTGATTAGAGATCCTATATCACAAGAATGTAGGGTTAGAAATAACAAAGAAATCCACACACTATTCCAGTCTCCACTTATAACTACCATTATGAAAAACAACAGATTGAGATGGCTAGGACACTTGGAGAGGATGGGTGAGAATATACAAACAAAAAGGGTTTATACAGAAGTGATAAATGGAGACAGACCAAGAGGCAGACCAAGACAATTAAGGCATGATAACCTGGAAGAATACCTATGAGCCCTCGAAGTAGACAGCTGGCAGAAGAAGACCAAGAACAGGGAGAAATGGAGACAAGTCTTGTCTGCAGAAGTGAGCTGAAGGTCACATCACCATCTTGAATTTTTTTTTAATGCATGCCAAACATTCAGTATAAAGAATGGTGGATTATATGAAACTATTACTAATTATATCATCACCATCAATATAATATGAAAGATATGATTAGTATGTTAAGAAAACCATTAATTAGTTGAAAGGAGAAATCTGCAAATGAAGAAACGTCTTTAACAATAACATTTTTTCTTCCAAGAAAATTGTTTGCTAGATCTGCCTTACCATAATCTGTGTCCCAAATCTTAACTGTGTAATGGTGCATTTTGCTCCGTCCAGTAATAATATATTGAGATTAAATCTTTACCCAGAATTAACTGGAACTGTATTTTTTTATTCTTCTTTTTTTTTATACCATCTCAGATTTGCCTCATATTTCCTTCTAGTTAAGAGATGAATATGGTAAAGATAAGAAACTGTATAAGTCATACAAATGAATATTGTAAAGATAGGAAATTGTAGAAGTCATACAGCATACTGACTGAGCATATTAAATAGTATGCAAAATAAGAAATAAAAGAATTATAGAGGGTTACTAGTGGATTGGTATTAGAAAGAAAGCACATTTCTTTCCATGATCATTGGCAAAAAATTTTATGAGAAAAAAATCCCAACAGATCACTGAAAATCAAGAATATGAATATATAAAAGTTTGTTCTATTAAAAAAAAAAAGATAGTAGTCAAAAAATAGTATGCAACACTGGTTGTTTAATTTTGTTTCATTTAATTCCTCAGACATTTGATATACCATGTAGACATACCTTCAGCACAGTCAAACCATTAAGTAGATACAACGTAGTGCAAGTTTCTGCAGGCAAAACACATTCTGGTATCATAGATTGTAAGTACTGGTCTTAGTTATTTAGCACTAACCAGAATTTTTCAAACATATGTGCTAAATTAATTTTTGTTCCCAAGTTTCCACAAGTTACAGATTTTAAAAAAATCTGGATAAACCTTGTCATTCTCCTAAAGTACAGCTGTAGACATAAAGTTCACTAAGACAGCATTAATTAGTCCATTAAAATTAGAAACATATTCTTATATTATGAATAGTTATATTATATTAGTTCCAGTCTTCTTCTTCTTCTTCTTCGTTCACTTCTACCACCAAAAACCGCACTGTGAACCTACTGAATTCACGCATGTGGTCCTCGTTAGGTCCACGAAAGGACCACAAGGGGTTCAGAGTATCACAGTGCTTTAGCCTGTATTCTTGGTGGGTCTCGGAAGCGGGATTGCGTGACACCGTGGTTTTCATTGCACCAGTTTGGTCTAGGGTTGGACTTTCTCACCGGAAGACCTCGACGTGTTTGGAATATCAGTGCATCCCCGCTGGGTGAGAGGCGTAAGCCCACCCAGGCCAGAGTTGGACTTTCTCACCGGAAAACCTCGACGTGTTTTGAGATACCCGTGTATCACCGCCGGGTGAGAGGTGGTTGCCCATCCAGTCCAGGGTTGGACTTTCTCACCGGAAAACCTCAGCGTGATTAGGATACGCAGACATCCCCGCCGGGTGAGAGGTGGTTGCCTATCTAGACTTCCCTGGTCCAGTGTCTCCGACTTCAGCATTTTGCGGTCGTGGTCGCTACCCTTCCTAGTTGTGACCAGGATGGAGCTTTTGTCCAGGAGGACGAATCCTCGCCACTAGTGACTTCTACCCCTGGGTTGAGCCGGTTTAGGCATTTCCCAGTATGGGCGTGTTTGGGACGGGACCGACCTCTGGGGCAGAGGTACTGTGACATTCATAGCCTTCAAGATTCACCCCTGGTATGAGCCGGTTTAGGCAAAATTCACCAGTATGGGTGTTTATCAGGCGTTACCGACCTCTAGAGCGGAGGTGGCATGACATGTCTAGCCATCGAGTTCCAACCCTGGTGTGTGCCGGTTTAGGCATATTTCACCAGTGTAGGTGTATTTCGGACGTAGGCGGCCTCTAGAGCAGAGGCGCCATGGTATAGCTCTCGTAGCGATACTACTGGACATACCAGGTTAAACTTCACTTTCCACCACCTTTTCCCATCAGCGCCACACAGCAACCTTTATTTCCGCATTTACTTCCTTAACCGGGAGGAGCTTTACTCCACGCGCGGCATTTGAAGAGTCAAGCCAGCAGTGACTTAACCTCTGGGACAAGCCGGTTCATGCATTTCACCCGATATGACCGCACTCAGGACGTGGCCGACCTCTAGACCAGAGGTGCCGTGATTTGACTGTTTGCTTCGATTTATCCTTTCAACCACCTTTTCCGCTGTGATGCTGCGCGGCAACCTCATTTGCAAATTTCTTCATTGGCTGGGAAGAGCACCGCTCCACGCACGGCAGCTGAAGATCTCGCCAACAGCGGCAGATGAGCTACCAAACGTGACACTCATCTACCCTAAGTAACTGGTTTTCAGGCGCCAGATATTCGCCCTCGCCCCTTCTCCTGTCAGTTTAAACAGTTCTGCCACGGGAAGGCCAGGAGCTGGACTTGACTGCCAGAGGCTGTTTGTGGCGCGTTTGCAGTCCTTAGAACCATTAGTTCCAGTAAAGGCTACATCTTATATCTTATATCTTTCCCGTGCCGTTAAACGTCACATAGGGCTCGCAAAGTAGTTTGCCAATTTTTCCTGTCTTTGGTGAGTCTTTCAACCTCATCAAAGGATTTTATGCCTGTTAATTTGACCTCTCTTAACAATGTCCTCTTCAGAGTTTCACGCGGTCTGCCTCTTTTTAAAGGCTACGTACCAATTTCAATTTTTGTTTGTTACAACAGAAGAAACAGTTAAGACTACCTGAAGGCAAGTTAACCAGTAGTAAGAAACAAGAGGAAACTAACAAGCAATCTCCATGGAAAAAAGGTGGTGAAAGCAACAACTGACATGGCCTGCACACTTTAAAGTTTACTGAATTCAAAGAGCCAAAGTGCATGCCTAAGAAGGAGGGGAAATTTACATTTCTGCCAGTTGCTTCAATTTCTGTGATACAGTTTTCTGCATATAGGAATCATGTTTCACTTTATATGACACAGTTTTCTGTATATAGGAATCATGACTTATCTTTTGTCATTTCATACAGTTCATCAACAAATACTAATCTGTTTGCAGCATTCGGCCATTTGTACACGTTTGGCTGCAACAGATTTGGTCAGCTGGGTGTTAGTGATTTCAAACCTAGACCAGGTCCATGTCGTGTTGGTGGTGTACTTGCAGGACAGCGAGTAGAGAAACTGGCTTGTGGAGATGAATTTACAGTAGTAGCAACCAATGGTAGTGTTACAAGTTTATTTCCTTTAGATGAATTTATTGAATCAGTAGTCAATAATAAAGTTACGTGATTATTTCCTTTAGGTGAATTTATGGAGGCAGCAATCAATAGTAAGGTTACATGTTTATTTCCTTTAGATAAATTTACAGTAGTATTAGCCAGTGGTGGAATATTTAATTACTTCCTTTCTTTGAAATTGTTTGTTAGTGTTGAGAGTAAAGATGATTATGGTGATTATTCACTTGTTAGGGTTTTCAAATGAAAGCTGGCTAAGACCCTGACTCACTACCTGGTTAGTGCTTCTGCTAACAGGGTGAAACTGGCTAATGGAACAACTCCTGCTGTAGTCCTCATGATGGGAGAGTCTTTTGAAGAACTATTTTTTTTTTGAGTATACTCAAAGTCTTCCAGGTGGTAGCCATAACCCATTCCAACATTTGTGCTTCAACACCTTCACTGTGTTGGCTACTAAGAACATCCAGCTTGTTGTTCCAGTGAGACAGAGCAATGTCAACAGCAATGATAACAACAGATGGCTGGTAAAGACATAAAACAGTTATCACAGGCCAGAGAAACCAAGTTTGTGTAAAGCATATTACTCCCTATCTTTATTTCAAAATAAACTGTAGTGTAAATATGATCTGTGAGATAAATGACTGGCATATTCCTCATTGTAATAAAGCATGCAGAGACACTTACTTCTTGGCCCATTCTTGAAATGCCACGCTTGTTCCGACTCACTGCCCAGTTATCACCACAGTGTCAGCTGTAAAGAGTTGGAAGCTGTATAGAAAGTATAACAAGAGCTAGGATTAGCTTGCAAAAAACTGAGGACAAATTTTGTGAGAAAGGAAAATCAGCAGAGAATAACCCAGAAGAACTAAAGGAAGTGAGAAAGGCATGGTGTGACGTATCCTGACTTTCCTCAAGACAGGATTGACTGGTGAACCTTTGTTGGTGCCTTATGCTCCTCTGGGAGTACAGTGGATTGATGATGGTGATGTTAGTCCAAATTATGCCATCATTATGGTATGCCAGGAGAATAAGTGAATTGATGATCACCTAAACCATAGAAGGTTCACTGATGTATACCTTTTGTCTGTCACCAACATAATTTAATTTTGTCTTAAGATACCCTAATATGACTCATTAACTATGTAAATTTACTCAACAGAAAAGAATATTTCATTTTTTTGTGTGTTTCTCCTTATGTATTAAAGAATTTTCATGCTGTGGAAAACATGTGAAAATGTGACTTACTAAATACTATAAAATACTAATTCTGTTTTCTTATACAAATTAGTACTAGTATTAAGTGCTTTGCCAGACAGTGCTGGCAGTCATGCTTCTCCATCTTCTGTGGTCCTTGGTGTTTCTGAATAGTTCAGATACTTTTTTTTCTATGCCAAGTAGTCAGTCCATGGAGATATTTTTCTCTTAGTGTAGCATAGTCCACTGTATATTAGGATAGTATTATTATTATTATTAATGTTATGATTATTATTACTTTTAGCATTTTTATCATAGTTTATTATTACTGATACATATAAAATAGGTAAAAAAACGATGGAAAGTTTGAGAGAACCACTCCCACAGTATTAGTAGCAATTTTATGACAATGACAGGATGGATGCTGATAATAAAGGCAGATTAAAGAGATACACCCAGATTATAATAGTCCTGACACAACTAAACTGAATGGTTAAATCAACAATATGGAGACAGACAGACAGACACTGTGTAAACAAATCTGGACTAATCCCCCATGGGTGTCACAAACACTTGATACTTGATGAGAAAATTGCATATTTACGATTTTTAAGGGCATGTGTCTTTCCCATCGCAACATATGCTTGTGAGACCTGGACACTTAACAAAACAGCTGAGAAACATATAAATGCCTTTGAATGTAAATGCTACAGAAGAGTTCTTCAAATATCACGGGGAGAAAAAAGAACAAATATATCCATACTACAAGAACTTAACATTGAAGAAGGCTGGCTAGTAAAGAGGATTAAAGAGAGAAAACTTAAATATTTTGGACACATTAAATGTCATGATAATCTAGAAAAGACCATATTGGAAGGGTACATAATAGGAAAAAGAAAGATGAAGACCAAGGTGAAGATGGCTGCAAGACATAGTTGATTAATCTGCAGATGGATGCATCAGCAGCAGGGCATCTTGCTTACAATTGAGGGGCCTACAGGAGAACTGTTAGAGAATCAAAGTTCTGCATGGGATATCAAATGACTGACTGACTGTCCAAGTTTAACAACCATATAGAATATTGGCTTTATATAGCACTATAATACTGTTTTCCTCACTTTTAGGACTATCTTCTCATTTGTTAGTATCTTCTTCATGTCATAAAAAAGCTGTCTTTGCCATACCTATTTGCGATTTTATTTCAGTTGTGCACTTCTCATCAGCTGTTATTGTTGTTCCAAGGTAACTGAATTTATTTACTTGTTTCAGTGTCTTCCCATCTGAAAGGATGTTACACTTTGGTATGTTCATTCCTTTCAGTAGCACCAATGTTTATGTCTTGTTGCTGTTTAGGTCTAGACCTTTTATCACTCTCTTCTGTCATCTTATTCAGAGGTTACTGAAAATTGTTCTGCTTTCTGCTGTTAGAATAGTGTCATCTTTCTGAAAATTGTTCTGCTTTCTGCTGTTAGAATAGTGTCATCCAGTTATCTCAGGTTATTGATATTATGGCCTCCTATTTTAATTCCTTTCACATTTTTAATGCCTTTCATGATGTTTTTAATGTACGAGTATAAATGAGAATAGATCAGGTGACAATCAATCAATCAAGTGCCATGCCGTGTTGCGTAGGCGATCATTTCTTGCCACAATTCCCTGTCTTTAGACTTGATTATGAGATCCGCCAGTGACTTTCTTCCTGGCCACACTGGCAACCTATCCAGTTACTTCTGTCTTCCTCTGTCTCTTCTTCCCTCAATTTTTCCAGTTGCCACAATGTGTTCCAATTTTCCTCTTCTCAGAAAATGTCTTACAAATCTCGCTTGTCTGCCTCTGGTCTTTGTTGTAATTTGCAGGTGACAATACACATCCTTATCTTACACTATGTTTTATATCTTGATGTCATTTATCACTTATTGCTGCTCTTTGCTTCCAGTACATTTTCTTAATCATTATGATATCATTACTATCTGTATTTAAGCTTTTCTAGCATTTGTTTTATGTCTTCATGTCCAACTCCGTCAAGTTTTTGTGTACTCAAGTATGAATCTGTTTTGACTCTTAAGATAATTCTGTTATAGTTCTTAATATAAAAAAAACTGTTACTTATGTTTTTTTTCTTCAACACCTTCACTGCATCAGCTGCACAAAGTTCCAAGAAGATAGAACAAGAACTTCAACATTTTTTTTTCACTACAATTCCTGGGAAGCAAAGATACAGTACTCCAGCTTTGAGTGAAATAGTGGACAGCAACCCATATGAACCATAGCCAACCAAGACTCTTTCTTTCTCCTAGTGGCATCCCTAGAAACTGACAGTAGTCTGGCCAAATGAGTAGGGATAGAAATGGAAAGGCAAACCTGGTCCCCAAAATGTGCCAAGCTGAAGTGGGATGTTCTGGGCTGAAAGGCACATAACTCTGGGACAATGCAACCAACATCTTTTTGAAGGAAAATGCTGAAGAAGACTACAGTTCCTAAATTTTACTTTACCCATTTTTGAGTGACCATAATAACTGGTGTTTCACTCATGTGCCATTTTGATTATGAAGGAGTTCTAAAAAAAATGTATTCCAGAATACTATAAAAGATATGTGTTTTTTTTAACTCTAAAGCATTTGTATGTGTTATTTTCTATCTAACTGTCACAAAACAAATCTGCATATGTAAACAACACTAAAGACATAAGGTATAATTTTTTTTTTTTCGCTTCTCAGCCTTTTGGCTAAGATCAAAATGTCCTCTTGGCAGGTAACATGATCAGCAAGCTGGCTAAGACCAAAGCATCATTTTTTTAACTAAACGAGATGCCTGAGGCCTGCCATGCACATAGAATGCCAGGGGCATGGCCCACATCTCGTTACGGGTGGACCCAGTGTTGCAGCACCACTGGGTCACGCCCTGTTGTTTTCATCGTTTTAAAAAAAAAAACAGCTATAGTTATTTTAGTTATTCATGTACTTATATATATTTACTTTCTGTTATATCTATATACATATAAGGAACAGCTGGTGAAGAAGTACACCAATTTGCATACCTTGGCAGCTACATAGACCAGGATGGTGACACCACAAAGGAAGTTAGAATTAGAGTTGCATAAGCAGCATTGACCTTCAAGAGTCTTGAGAACATATGGCATTCAAAAGTTATAAGCACAAAAACCAAGTTAAGATTATTCAGTCCAGATGTAATATCTACCCTCATTTATGCATGTGAAAACTGGTAAACAACTAAAGAAATAGACAAGAAATTAGATCCTTTTGAAAACAAATGCCTAAGGAAAATACTCAGTATAAAATGGAATGAATTCAAGAACAATGCAGAGATAAGGCAGATGACTGAACAACAACCTGTCTCATGGGTGATCAGAAAAAGAAGATGGATACATATTGGTCATGTGATGAGAAGAAACAGTCAGAGAATCCTAAAATAAGCTGTCAAGTGGAACACAATAGGTTGAAGAAAAAAAAAAGTCAACCATGTGAAACTCTAAAGAGGACATTGTTACAAGAGGCCAAATTAGTAGGTATAAAATCCATTGATCAGGTTGAAAAGCTCACCAAAAACAGGAAAACTTGGCGAACTACCATGGGAACCCTATCTGTCATTTTATGGCACGGAAAGGATGTAAGAATATCTCTGTTGATTTTTAAAAATAAACTATTTTAAACTTATACATACACTTCACTGATCTCCTAAATGATAACTAGGAAAGACCATGTGAAGGGTGACTGTGCAGGGCTTATGTGCCACTTGAGGAAATTAGGGCCAAAACTGAAGACAGAAGATGACAGCACAAAAAGACTGATCCTTTCAAGTTTATTTTAGCTGTGATTGATCAAGCCAACCAAATGTTGTTAGAAACCAGTCATGATAGTTGCTCATTAAAATGATGTTTGGCACCTTCAAAAAACAAAGCAGCTATAAATATCATCATCATCATCAAGTGTCCTGCTGACAGATTTTGGCATTCATGTCTGTTTTTGTTGCTAACAAATCATAATGAGAATATAATTTATATGTTTAAAGGTCCTCCTGTCTAGTCCTCTTCACATAGCAAGTCTTCTGGGATGTTCCTTAAATGTTTACATTAATATTGTGCATTTTTGTCCACTCTGTCGGTTTAACTGCCATCTCATTTCTCAGCTAACATATAAATGCTTCAAAAAACTTCACCTAATATTAAAAGAGCCATTATTTAATCCTGTTACATCACTGTCAGTGCAAATGACCTGATCGATTGCTTTAGTTCAGTTAATTGTTTTTGTTTTCCTTTCATCAGAAAAGGTCCTGAACCAAAAAACTTTAAAGTCCAGAGTTTCCTCCCCAAAACGTAAGTAGGTCATTAAATATTTCTTTCTCTTTTACTAACTCATTGGGAGTTAAGATGACAGTATTGGACTGGCAACACACTTGGGGGGGGGGGGGCAGAACAAACAAGATCCTGGCTCATTTTTCCATTGATGTGTCCAGTAACAGGCTTAGCCAGGCCAGTGAAATAGGTTTTGCTAAGGTCACCATGGCAATGGAGTCTGTTGAAAAGTATTACTTTTTCTGCTTCTTAGATCCCCTCCAGGTATGCAGTTTATCTGTGTAACTCACTCTCCATTCATTACCTTGCTTCAGCATTCGCCCAGCACTGGCTGCAAAAGAAAATTTTGCTTACAATTATAAAGAGACAGAACATAATACAAGGAAGCTCAAAATTTTGATCTAGCAAGATCACAGAAAAAGGAATCTACCAAATATGAGTTGCTCTTGTTCCATAGCCTGTCAGTAACAGTAATGGATAAAGTGCAGAAAAATATTAAGCAAACTGTAGAAAAGTTGAATAGAGGCAAAATGAGACTGGGAGAGTTTGGCAGGGAAGGATAGTGCAAAATGAACCCACATCTACACCAACGGATCCTCAGATACAGTTGCCAGAAATGGAGGCAGTGGAATATTCATTCACTATCCAAAGGGACATAGTTTCTCTCATTTCATACCCATCAGTTCTCAGGCCACCAACTATAAGCTGAGCTCATTTATCTCCTAGAAGCAGCCAGACTAGACAGCTCAGTCCTGCAGTAAAATTTTCTTCCTTACCAACAGCAAATTTATTGTACAAAGTCTGCTGTATTACAGAGCACCTAGAAAGAGACATGATGCAAATTATGTGCATGTTCTTTCAGGAAAAGGCAGGTGTGGTCCAGTGTATCCCATCACTCTGGTCTGTTTGGAAACATAAAAGCTGACAGACTTGTCAGCAAGCAGGCAACCACAACATCAACATCCTGTCTCATACAGTGAAGCCAAAGCTATAATCAAGCATCAGTACAAGAAGGTATGGACTAACCAGTACAACCCACCATCTAACAATCAGATGCTGCAACTCTCACATCAAGAACAAACCACCATCTTCAGACTATGCATGGGTCACTGCAGATTATGAGCACACCTGTATTGGTTTGTTACACACCCTTGACTGCACATGCTAAACAGTTATCCAGAGCATCATCCTGTAGCTCTGCCCCTCCACCAAGAAGCTCTGTGGCTCTGGCCACAGGGAGCTACACTGGACAGCAAACTTTTGGATGCTGAGCTTGACCCCCAGAAGACTGCATGATTTATATGGACAATAAATATAGGTATCTGAGGCTAGAACCATAGAATGCTGAAGAAGAGGAAGAAGAAGGCAGAGAAGCAAAGAAGTGAGACATTTAAGACAGAAAATTTTCTTGTCTGCTTGTATCACCCAGGTTGCATATATAGTTGTTGCTAATGATCATAATAATGAAGGAAATGTCACATATGAAGTTTTCATACCTATCAATGATCTCTGTGCATGTATAGCATATACATTGTATCCTGAGTAATCAATTCATTAGATAAAATTAGCATGTGATTTTCTCAGCTTTATATTGAATGGAGGCAAAAATAAGACTGGTTAACCATATAAGAGGGTTCAGTTCAGTCAGTCATTTGCATGTCCCTTGCGGAACTTTGCCTCCCTGACAGCTCTCCTGTAGGCCTCTCAGTTGTAAGCAAGATGCCCTGGTGCTGATGCATCCATTTCCAGATTATCAACAATGTCTTGCAGCCATCTTCACCTTGTTCGTCCTCTCTTTCTTTTTCCCATTATGTTTGTACCCTTCCAAGATGGTCTTCTCTAAATTATCATGACATTTAGTGTGTCCAAAATATTTAAGTTTTCTCTGTTTAATCCTCCTTACTAGCTAGCCTTCTTCAATATTAAGTTCTTGTAGTATCTATTCGTTTTTTGTGTCCATGATATGTGAAGAACTCTTCTCACCTGTTTGTTAAGTGTCCAGGTCTCACAAGCATATGTTGTGATGGGAAAGATGCATGCCCTTAAAAATCATATTTTTGTAGTTCTGTCTGTTCCTCTCCACAGCTTCTTTAGTCATTTTGCTTTTTGAAGAGCGATAGATGTCCTTCTTTTATTTACCCTCATTGTATCTCCATTATTAGTTAGTAATGATCAAAGATATTCAAAACTCTCCACTTCCTCCAGTTTTGATATTTCACCTGCCTTATTTGTTTTATCAGATGTCATCAATTTAGTTTTCTTCACATTAAGACAGAGGTTTTACTCATCGCATTAGACTCTTTTGAAAACAAATGCCTAAGGAAAATACTCGGCATCAAGTGGAATGAATTCAAGAACAATGCAGAGATAAGACAGATGACTGAACAACAACCAGTCTCATGGGTGATCAGGAAAAGGAGATGGACATATGTTGGTCACTTGATGAGAAGAAATGATCAGAGAATCCCAAAACAAGCTATCAAGTGGAACACAACAGGCTGAAGAAAAAGGGGCAGACCGCGGGAAACTCTGAAGAGGACATTATTAAGAGAGGCCAAGTTAACAGGCATAAAATCCTTTGATGAGGTTGAAAGACTCGCCGAAGACAGGAAAAATTGGCGAACTACTTTACGAGCCCTATGTGACGTTTAACGGCACGGGAAGGATATGATATCTTTGGTTTTTACATTAATCCGTTTTTTTTTCCCTGGCATTTAAAAAAACCCCACCAAATTTAGGATCATTTGATTCCATACCCGAATCTGGACAGCATGTAATGGAGGATGGTGTGGGTTCTCAAAGTGATTCAGCTGCACAAGATGTGGAGGCCGCTGATAGTCAGCTGGACTTCTCTCCTGATGTCTTTTCACCTCAATGCTCTCAGCCAGCTTCAGCCAATATGTTGAGGGAAAGCAGCATTCCACCATGGCTGGAGCAGGTAATCTTGTCTGTCTCAGTGATACAGAATGTGCTGGAAATGTTTGTGTCCAGCACAGCTGCCTTTAATCATCCTTGTATAAAAGTATAGATCACCAAAGTTACTTTTCAGAGAAATGACACCTGGCATCAAGGATGATGACCCATCATTAGAATAAACTCTTCCTACCCCTTCAGTAGTGCTCCAAGAAACAGGCTTTTATGTTATGTGATACTAAACAGTAGGGGGTGGGGATCAGCTAGTTCCTCTTAATGGCAAAGCTTGCAATGGAGCAAAAATTACTGTTTAAAAACATCTAAGCCTAGACTTTCCACAGCAGTGGCTCTTAACTAGCTGTCATATTTCAGTCACAAAATACCCACCAGCTACATTGAAAAACTAGGACAGTGTATATGACAGCTTGTTTTTTTTTTTTTTTAACCATAGCCCACCCCCACTTTAGCCTGATATGTGTGTCCATCTCTACAGAATCAGGTGCTAAAGCAACTTGTAAAAACTTCATATGAAATCTACATAATGAAAATTACATTTATAGAATACAAAAAACTAAATTGCCACTTTTAGTTAAACAGAGAGCCCTGTCTTTACTTTTATTTGAAAATAGTTTAGAAATTATACATACGAGTATAGATCGTAGCATAGATCTGTACTATTGTGTATCAGTTTGTAGCAGCGTGTTTTATAATTTGTTGATTGAAAGTTGAAGTTTAAACATAAACATCTGCACATGCATATCAGTGAATACACATACACACACATATTGCACACATACAAGGGAATGACAGATCAGCTTTATATGTAAGTTTTTTGTTTTGTTCTGTTTAGGAACTTAACGAAGCAGAATTTATTCCCATACCCTCCACTCCATCACCAGTTTGTGATAAAAACTTGCCCGTGTCATTATCAGCACCAGATTGTAAAATCACGTCAACACCGCCACAACCTGTCATAAAAGAATTAGGTCATGCCTTGTCCCTAGCATCTGACAAGTTTCAGGATCTGAAACTACATATTCCTTCCAATGAGGTAATGTTTTGTGTCACACTGTTATTTCATCTTCCATTAACTGCAAATGATAACTCTGTAACTTCTAGGCCAAACTTCCAAGACCACAGAAACATCTTTATAATAAACATACCTGTTTTGTTTTTTAACTGGGAAATGACATGATGCCAAAGTTGCTTCCTATTAGCAACATCCAGACTGATATGTTGTAGAAAGTGTTAGTTCTTTTTGTCTATAACTATAGTTCTTTTTGTCCATAACTACTAACAGTTAAAGATACATAAATATTGGTGGTATCTTTTTGTTCATGCTGATGATAGGGAATTTTAAATAACAGCTATTGAAAAAAGTGAATCTCATAAATTAATAAGAAAACATTTTCAGTGTTCACTGAACATTATAACAAGATGGGGAAGACTCAAAATACACTGTAACAGCAGGAAAGATAAATGGGATGAGAGGCAGAGGAAGGCTAAGAGAGAAGATCATGGACAGTCTAGTGCAGTGATGTGATAAAGTCACCATCAAAGCTGATGGAAAGAACTAAGATCTGTGGGGAAGTATGACAACCAATGCCTACAAGCAGGACACCTGATGATAAGAATGATAATATTATTTAACTGCAGTTCTTACTAGCTCGATGGAAGTTAATATTAGCTACACTGGATTTGTAGTAACATCTAAAGATGAATAATAAATTTAGATCCTTTTTTGCATAGTTGTCAGTTATGAGTAAATGCAGCTAAGATGCCATCATCAGATGCCATGCCAAAATAACGGGCAATTATTCTCCTTTTGTGCAGTTCTTGATTTCTCGAATTGGATCCATTGACTTTCTTTTTTTTCTGAACTGTTTGGTCAGCACATTTGTGTCTCAGTATCAACTTCTTTTGTCTTTTTTTCCTTTGCATTTTCAAGTGATTGTCTGGTTCTTTTTAGCCTGCTTGTGACAAAGCTATTGTCTTTTTGTTCTTATTAATCTGCTCTGTAGCTACCCTTAGAACTTCTTTATTTGTGTCCGAAATATGTTTGTGCTTTAACCATGTGCAAAAAACTCATTTTTGTACTTGTATAATTAAAAAAAAATTAAATAAAGCTTGATTCATTTTTTTGCAGGGAGGGACAATATCTGACCTGACTGCAAGAGTTGCCAGACTGGAAGAAGAAAATATAAAAGTGGGTAAAAATTGCACCTAAAATCAACGTAGTTCTTAATGCTTTCACTGCAAAACAACACTGGCTTTGTTGGAAGATCTTGCATACCTATACGAATCAATGCTCAGAGTGATCTTTAGACAGATCTAAGTGATATGAAAAGTAACAGTTCTAACCCAACCCATATTTTAAAATTACAAAGTAACATCCTCCCAGTTTTTTTTCTACCAAAATATCTCATCAATATTTATTCTAGTAAAGCATGGAAACTATTTCTGGAGTGAAGGGGTTAATAAATAAATATAATAATAATAAAATAATAGTTTTTAAAAAAGCCCGTTTCCATGCCGTTAAGGCATACTAGGGATAGTGTTAGGCCCACATTTTTCCAGTACTACTAGCACATGAAAGTGTGTCTTATAATAACAGTGTGAGCAGTAACTTGATAGTAATTCTTCTACTTGTTCATGAGAAAGATGGTTTGCTCTTTTTTAATAAGCTAAAACAGAAAGCACAGAACAGTGGTGACGAAAGTGTTATTTGGTATGTTTTGGTAGGTCATTTTTGGGTCTGGGAATGCTCATAAATTTTTCCCATATAAATTCTTCATCTCATACCATTTTGGCTTAATAAAGGTTTCAGAGGAACAACCTACAATTGGATCATGTAAGAGCTGAAATTATAGCAGAAAAGGCTCTGGAAAACTGATCATGTATTCAGAAGGGATCCAGCACTGTTGCCAGGTTAGGAATGTATCAGATTCCTGAAAGAAACAGGAAAAGAGATCATCCAGAGGCAAGCCCAAGGAAGTGTATAAACAGAGCATGCAGGATTTTAGTGAGGTACCATAAACAAGCTGGTTGTAGATGGTGAGAAGTAAATAGAATATATTGCTGCCCTATGAGGCATAACAAGACTGACTGCTTAATTGATCAGTATCTCAAGGTCATGGATGAATGGATCATATACCTGGGCAGTGTATGTTGGAATACACATGTTTAGTTGCATAACATAATGATTTATTAGTTATTACCTTTTAGTTCATTGCCAGACATTCATTTTTCAGAGTTGGTTATGGTAAATATCTCACTGTTTCAGAACTCAGTCAGAGGTACTGTATTTTAACTCTGTTATTCTGATATCTGCACAGCTGAAATCAGTATTTCTTGACTTTGTTATTTTAATATCTCTACAACAGAAATATTTTTTGACATTATTATTTCGATATCTCCACAGCTGAAGTCAATTATTTTGGAAAAAGAGAAAATTATTGAAGAAATGAAGCTTAAGCATCCAGGCATATAACAGGAACATCGCAGCTCATGGCCTAAAGTACGCAGAGATCATTCTATTCTACAGATGAAAAAAATCAGTCAAGCAAAACAAGTAGAGATTAATGACTCAGTGTAATGGTATAACTTTAACAAAATAGGAAAGTAAGATGAGGGCTTATCAGTCCATAGGGTATATGATGTTAATGTCCATGTTTATCCTGACATGTCAGCATATGACATGGAGATATGGTCAGCATCATGCCTTGCTGGTACCAATTTCTACAACACTGGGGTGTCTCCAGCTGGACTTGAACTACCAGCTTCACCACAAGACGGGCATACTAGCCACTGTGCCACAGGTGCTTAGTGCAAAAGAACCAGAACTGGAATTTCTTCAGTGCAGCACAAGAAAAGATACATCAGACAATATAGGAGAGCAGTGGTGACTTCATCTTCCCAGGAGACAGAAGAAAGGGCTGTGATCATATAAATTATATAATTAAAATATTTACAAAGAGAGGTTGTGACCAAAAAAGTGGTGTTATGATCAATAAATTTAAATAAATTTAAATGAAATATGAGAGATGCTTCAGAGCAGAACATAGTGCCTACAGATTTTCAGAACTTTTCTAGGAGTTGATAAAACGAAATATTTTAATTAACAAAAAAAAAAAAAGGAAAGAAAAAAAAGTATATTAGAATTATTCATGAACCCTCCCCTTCCTGCCAATTATCTGTAATACTTGAATTTGTTCTGAAAAACAGTCCAGAAACTAGATAAATTATAGCATACATTAAGCAACTTTAAATAAAAAAAAAATGAAATGTTCAGAGAATGAATTATTGAAACCAAAATAGAAATGTGTGACCAACATTAACAGCAGCTTTATAATTGCACATAAAGTACAATTTTTTTTAAGATGAATATCAGCAGCACTACAATTTTCTGAGATGAATATTCAGAACAGGTGTCATTCTTTTCAGCATTTGAATATTTGGAACAGTGTTTGTGACAAATACTTTGAAGGAAAACAATTATTTGTCTTCAAATCTGCAACATTTTAATTACATTCCTAACAATGTTAGTGTAGGTTTTAAACATTTTGTTGGCAAAAATGAATCTCATATTCTATACAAGTTTTATTTATTTAATTAATTATGACATATTGCATATTGTTCAGTCTTGAAGATTTTAATGTTCTTTTGTGTTTAAATTTGTATCTCTTTTATTAGGGGGTTTTCCCCTGACTCATTCACATTCCACTATTTAACTGAATCTTTCTTGTTTGGTGCTTTGTCCGTCCAAAAGTCATGTTGCAAGTCATCATATTTCTGTATCATGTTTTTGTCACTAATTATTAAAAAGCTTTACAATACATTGTTGTGGAAAAATAATGTTTTTCTAAGAATGTTAAAATATTTAAATATTTTTCTTTCTTCCTTCTCTGGATACACCCCCCCCCCCCTTTTTTTTTAAATAGTTTTTTTTTTCTTTCAAGAGGAGTTGGAACTAAATTTCTTGTGGAAAGTGAGGATAACCATCTGGATATTTATTTAGCATGTTCCTTTTAGGGAAGCTGAAGGATGTTACCACTGTTGTGGATTTGGATGGTGATGATTATAATTTATCTTTTTTTTTTTTTTCCTGCAGCTGCTGATTTCAGCTTTACTGACATTCACTTCTGTTGGAGTGTTCTACCTTCAGACTGAGTAATGAGCCTAGATGTCACTATTTTCACACTATATATATATAATATATATCATTCACCAATCTGGACAAAATAGTCATTGGAGCAAAATTTATAAATTCTTTTTATAACTGCATGCTCCCCTCCTTTTCTCTGAACTAAAATGTTGTCTGCAGCTCCCTCCCATGTGGGCTATGCCAGAAGATTTCCCAAGACAGAGAGGCAAGAGATATGGATCAGACTAAGAGGGGGTACCTTTGTATAACAGTATACTGGAAAATTTACGGTTACGGTGGTTGGATTCTCATAGAAGGGATATAATCCAGAGTATTTTAATATTTTGACCATTTGATTTAAAGCCCTTGGTATTTTTGCTGTACAAGAGTTCAGTTGAAAGGTCAGGGTTGAGATGCTAAATTCCACAAGATTTTTATGAAGTTATCCTTGACATGTTTGTAACAGAAAAAGTTATTTTCAGAATGTCTGAAGGTTGTAAACAGATAGAATCACGGGTTGAGTGATTCTCAGGGCAGAAACTTCGGGAAGATTTAGGGGAATAGTTAGCACATATTTAGAGAGTGAGAGGATGAGATTTGAGATCTGGGATAGATTATGATTATGAGATTAGAATGAGTTTGAATTAAGTCTCGGTTGAGAATGTGTTAGGATCATTGTCAGGTATGGTTAGTTGAGAATGTGATTTTTCTAGCCTATAGTGCACTGTGTTAGTGATGTTTGTCATGTTGCTGCCGTGTATAGAATGCTCCTTTTGGCGACATTATGAGATTATTTCTCATTATGATTTCAGTAAAGAGTCAGGTAGCTGTTAGTGATATAATATCAAGCATTTCTTTTCCTGTCATAACTTCGCTGAACTAAAGAATGTGAAATTAGTTCCTTTTTTGAGATTTTTGTATAGACCTTTGGTCTACAGATTTTCTGTGATGAGTGAGAGAATTCTGTAATCCTTTTTTTATGCAGTAAGTGTGTACTCTTGTGTTGTACTACATTTTTTGTATGCTTGTTGCTTTTATGTAGTGAGTGAGTTGGGTTTTCTCCCTATCCATTTGGCAAACTAGTTCTTGCCAGAAAGATGATTAGCCAGAAACTCTGTATAATGTTATCAATTGCCTCTCACCCTTACCTCTCATTTTCTCCCATTAATAAAGTGTGAGTTTTTGTTATTCACATTGCACTTATTCTTCACACTTTTCACTGTGTGTTGTCCTTGTTAGTATTTCTATAGCAGAAGTTTCATGATAGTAATATGAATCTTTATAAGTATTGCCATGTCTGTAACTAGCAATCACAGTAATAATAGACAGATGCACAATACATGTATAAGTGGTGCACATCTACATTTGTCCTTTAAACTGGGGGCTGGAAATTCAACCCAGATTAAAAAAATATGTTCAGATATACAAGCCTCAAAACTGGACAGATAAAAAATATGTTCATATATACAAGCCTCAAAACTGGACAGATAAAAAATATGTTCAGATATACAAGCCTCAAAATTGGACAGATAAAAAAATATGTTCAGATATACAAGCCTCAAAATTGGACAGATAAAAAATATATGTTCAGATATACAAGCCTCAAAACTGGACAGATAAAAAAATATGTTCAGATATACAAGCCTCAAAACTGGACAGATTAAAAAAATATGTTCAGATATACAAGCCTCAAAACTGAACAGATAAAAATGGATTGTGAACCTGGAATAAAAAAAAAAACAGACTTTGAAATACGATACATGGAACACATAGATTGAGAACCAAGTGAGAAATCCATGTTTTGTACTAAACAATACTAACTACCTCTATTATGAAAGCTAACAGATTACAATGGCTGGGTCAAGTATAAAGAATGGATGAGAGTTGCCAGGCTCACAGATATACAAGAGATGAAAAGAACAAAGCAATGGCACCTTGAGAAAAGACTTTATAAAAAGACTTAACTGGAATAAACAAGTGGAGAGGGCAATCCAGGAACACAGATGAATGGGAACAGAATTTATTGTCAGTTACGAGCTGTAAAGATTTGGAATGCTGAAGAGAAAGTTCCCTCCTAAATCCACCACCACCACCATCACCACAGAAACATAAATGTTACTTAAATCTTTCAGTTATACCTCCTACAAAATCTGGCATGGTCCCTGGTGAGAAACTGCATCAGAACACTGTGTATTGTCCACCAGGCCACCACTGGCTGCCAGCATCTGTTTAGAAATCTATATATACATCCTATATGATATGCTGGAAACCCTCTCCCTAAGCAGGCAGAACAATCAGACAACTGTGCATATCATCAGAGAAGTATTTACCCATTACCTCCTTTGCGTACATTTCTTGCAAAAAAACCCAAAAAAGAACATGCAGAAAATATGGCTTAAATGCCATGATCCCCTACCCATTAATTATGAAGTTCTAATAATTAGTTTCTGAAGCTTGAACTCCTTTCAGTCACTACATGGCAGCATAGTACTACCCCAAATGTTATTCGGGCGTAACTGTGTACAGGGTCAAAACCAGGTCAGCCTATATAACATACAGGGTTAACAATTTTACCATTGAAAACTTGACCTGTATACTGCAATGAGTTAATGGCAAGGAGGTTAAGTATATACTTTCAGCCTATTAAACTTCAGGTGCTCAAGGCAGGATTGAACACCACCTGGATTCCAACTGTCAAGGATCTTTGAGTTAGAGGCTGGATCTGCCATGTGAATGCTAATGCTGCTTCTGACATTCCTTGCAGCTGTACTGTACACTTTTTACCAGCATAAACTAGTTGTAGTTCCTAAAATGATGTCCTCACTGGGTGGTTCAAAATCAAGGACTGATCTGAAGGACCATTGATGAACATTCTTTGTGATATTCACTGGCACAGGCGGTGGAGCGATTATGGGAGTATCTCTTTCACAGTGATAATGAGAACCTAATACTGTGAATACTGGATAAACTAGGATTAACTGTGTGTTTAATCTCCATTCATTTTAGTATTCACTTTTGATAACAAAATATTGGCAGGTTTCTAAGGATATGTTTTACTACTACTGTTGCTGAGACTCTTTCATGCTCTCTCTTTCTTCTTCTTCTTCTTCAGTTTTCTGAGTCATTAAGGCTCATTGCTGCAGATAAAGTTCGCCTCCATTCCTCTCTATTTCCTGATCTTCTCTTTCCAGTTGGCGGCACCAATTTCTTTTATATCCTCTTCTATGTTGTCTCTCCATCTCTGTCTTGGTCTACTCTTTGGTCTTGTTTCTTTCATTTCTTGTGCATACATAATTTTTGTTTGTCTGTTCTCTTCCATTCTTTCTATAAGGCCCAACCAGTGTAGTCTGTTCAGTTTCAAGACATTTATAATTTGCTGAGATTTAAATAAGCTGTTCAGTTCAGTCTTCTTTCTAGCTCTCCATTCTCCACTGTTGGTATCCTTCTTGGGCCCAAAGATTCTTCTTAGGATCTTATTCTCAAAGATCTGCAATTGTTGTTCATCTCTCTTTGTTGTGCTCCACGTTTCTGATCCATACATGACAGCTAGTCTTATAGTTTTGTAGATTATTTTGGTGTTTTGGGACACTTTACTGCCTTTACTGTTGCAAACAACTTTATACATCACTGTTACATAAGTGCAAATGTTTCTGAAGATTCTCCAGACTTTTTAAACGAGTAACGGGGAGGAAATTTTTACAGAGAGTATAAACAATAAGGTAATATATTTAAGTAAATATTTATTTTAAAGTTATTTTATTACTCTCCTCCTCAGAATAATCAGTATTTATAACATAAGTAAAAAAAAAGTATTTCTTTAACCTCAGAAAACACTGTGGCAAGTCCACAGGACAAGATATTTTATAACAAAACAACAATGTTGACAGATGATGAAGTTGTATGCTACATTTTATTTTCAAATTTCTTTTCATGTTTCAAATTTACCTGGGTTTTGAAGGGCCACTGTAGCACTAAACCAATGATTGATACTTCATACATTTTTGTTTGGCTTATGTTTTTGACTTCATCATGTATTACAAAGCTGTAATTCAGAAGAAATCTTTCTTAATAAAATATGTTTTGAATCTTTATGCAGTAACTGTGGATTGTTTCATGTTGTATAAGGCCCTCTTCTTTATATAAGTCTGCAAAGTGAAACAAATAAAAATACAAAACATGAAATATAAGAATACCATATACAGATATGTCAGGTGAATTAGTGCACTATTTTCTTGAAAATTTTATAGCTCAGAACTCACTACTTTTTGTAATCATTTCTTGTGTTTATCTATATCCCTCTTTGGGCTGAAAAACATTTTTAAAAAATCTTTTAGGCATTCATCCACAGGGGTCTGGACCAAAATCCTCCTGTATGTGGGACTGACCTGCATGTGATATTTTATTTTCACTTCATTCACTAACAGCCATGTGTACAGTGAAATCCAGTGTGCCCTGCTGTGTAAACAGATATTCTCTGCTTTCAGTGCTGTTCTTAATCAGCATCACAACATAGGTCCTCACTTCTACAGATGCACTGTTTGAAGGATACCAGGTCACGGTATCATAGTCTTGACCAGTTCTAAGGACTGTAATAACCGGAGGTGGGGGAGAGATACGATCTCTACTCCAATTAAATGTCTCCATGGCGTGCGTCTCAAATAGTCTCTGACAGTCCAAGTCCAGCTCCTGGCCTTCTCATGGCGGAACTGTTTAAACTGACAGGAGAAGGGCCAAAAGGCGAATATCTGGCGCCTGAAAACCAGATGCTTTTGGGCAGATGAATCTTGTTAGTCTTGGTTGGTAGCTCATCTAGGAGAAGGAAAACTCCTGCTTGCTGCTGGAAAGATTCTTCATCTGCCGTGCATGCGGTGAAACTCTTCCCGGCCAATGAAGAAAAACGCGATTAGGGTTGCTGCTTGCTGCTGTTGTGGTAAAGGTGATGGAAAGGATTAAGTGAAGTTTAATCGGTATGGCCAGTAGACTCATGGTGAGGGCTGCTCATACCATGGTATCTCTGCTCTAGAGGCCGGCCACGTCCAATATACACCCATACTGAGCAATATGCATAAACTGGCTTAACCCAGGGGTGAAACTTGATGGCCACACATATCACAGTACCTCCGCTCTAGAGGACGATCACAACCTATATACACCCATACTGGGATAATACACCTAAACCAGCTTAACCCAGGGGTGAAACTCACATGGTGGTAGAAGCGAACGAAGAGGAAGAAGAACATAGTCTTGACCCTTAAGACAGCCACTCAACCTCCATGACTGGTGAGATCATGAGAAATTGGTTCCAGATTGTGAACATGGAAATATGGGAGATAGAATCAATGGTGACTAATGGGTTGAGGTCAGAGCAAGAATTCTTGCTGCTGAATTAGTTTTCTATGTCAATGTTGGATTAAGCAAGACGGATTCTGGGAGGACTTATTTCTTTAAGAAGGTATGTCATAATACAACTTTAAACTATTAAATCCTCATCTCTACTGCTGTAAACAACTGTGTATCAGCTAGTGATTTTCTCAGTGTGAGTCTGACTAACAAAGAAAGGTGTGAGACCAGATCCTATACCCTCGCCTTCATCAGCAACTAATCACAGTCTACAGAGTGAGTACATAAGTAACTACCAACAAGTCTGCTCACTTTCCTTCCGCCAGCTCTTAAGTATATTATAAAAAAAATCTTGTCATTTCTCAAGCTTTTAAACTGGAATTTCTGTTTTGTTCACTCACTTCTTGTTAAGGCAAGGTCCCATATTCTGTATGCTTGAGTCTATTTTCACTTGAATGTTTTTCCTTAATACACAAGCAATTCTGTGCAAAATGTTTCTTAACCCTGAGGTTGGGGGAGGGAGAGGCATGTAAGGATTTTTGGGGGTCCACAAATCAGTAAATGGATTAGCTCAACTAAAAAAAAAAAAACTAAGCATCATCTGGGTTATGTTTATTGCTTTTATTTTTAATGACAGGTCTCCAAAGCTGTTCTCAGGCTGGAAATGGGGCCCAAATCTGTTTCAAGGCTGGAAATGGGGCCCAAAGCTGTTCTAAGGCTGGAAATGGGGCCCAAAGCTGTTTAAAGGCTGGAAATGGGGCCCAAAGCTGTTCTAAGGCTGGAAATGGGGCCCAAAGCTGTTTCAAGGCTGAAAATGGGGCCCAAATCTATTTTCAGGCTGGAAATATGGCCAAAACCTGTTTCAAGGCTGGAAATGGGACCCAAAGCTGTTTTAAGGCTGGAAATAGGACCCAAAGCTGTTTCACGGCTGGAAATGGGATTCAGTGTAAAAAAAAAGGATCCCCTGCTCTAGTGTATTTTACTAAGCAGTTAGATATTCATTCTCCACTTCCAGAGGAAGTTCCTTAATCTATGTCAGATAACCATTTCTATAGCTGGATACTGACAGAAAAACACCAGAAAGAGCCTGAACTCATAAAAATATGAAAATATATATAGTGATTATCTACAAAGAAATAACCATAGAGATGATGTTCTGTTCATCATGCGGATCCAGTTCACCCAGTGTCATAGAAACCTACAGACAATTATTCTTAACAGCGTAGCACTCTGAATCTGAGATGATCAAGAACCTACGCTGCATCCACAAAGTTCAGCTAGAGACAGTCATGTCATATGACTTTGAACCGGCCAATGTGTTTCATAAGCAGCCAAGTTTGCCAAGAAACAGATGAAGTTCATTCTGAGATTTACATCAAGCTACCGTAACCCACATAATATCTTTATATACTCTGGTGGAGAAGTAGGAGGAAAGAATGGAGTGGCTTTTTATTTGGACAAATCAACATCAAAAGCATTACTAGGCTACAATCCAGTAAGTGATAGAATCCTAACAATCAGATTTAAAGGCATTCCTAGAAATGTAACAATCATTCAGATATATGCATCTACATCAGCAGCAGAAGAAGAGGAAGTAGAAAACTTTTATAACACGCTGCAAACGACAATAGACCAGGTACGGAAAAATGATATTGTATTAATAATGGGTTGCAAAAATTGCTACAGAAAGAGCAGAAGACGAAGGACATGTTGTATGGAAATTTAGCATAGGACATAGAAATGAGGCAGGTGACAGTCTAATGGCGTTTTGCATGGAAAATGAGCTAATGATCGCTAACACACTTTTTAAACATCATCCAAGAAGACTTTACACATGGACATCACCTGATGGTAAAACCAGGAATCAAAAAGATTACATTTTAGTGCAAAGAAGGTGGAGATCAAGTATAACATCAGCAAAAACTTTACCAGGTGCTGATTGTGACACAGACCATGAGTTATTAATAGCAGACATGAAGATAAAGATAAAAAAGACAGTTATGGGATCAAGACCACTCGCTTTGATCTTACAAATATACCAGAACAATACGGTATAGAAGTGAAGAACCGCTTCGAAATCCTGATGGTTGTATAGGAGGAGATGACACCAGATGAAATATGCAGGCCAAAGATATCTTAATAAAAACAGCTAAAGATATGGTTCCAGTAAAGAAAACACAAAAGAATGGATGGATTACAGCAGGTACACTAGAACTGATAAAACAATGTAGAAAAATGAAGATGCAATGGAAAGTGACAAACAACAACAAAGAGAAATATAAAACTTTAACAAAAGAAGTACGAAGAAACATAAGAAAAGACAAAAAAACAATACATACAAGATTGTTGTGAAAGAATAGAAGAACATCAGAAGCGTGGAAGAGATAGTGAAATGTTTAATGAAATGAAGACATTGACGAGAAATGTCACACCTAAGCTAAATGTAATTTGTGATGAGATGGGGAATACCTTGACAGAGACAGAGGAAATTCTAGAAAGATGGAAGGAATATTGCAAAGGAATGTATGAAACAACCGACTGTGGAAACAGAAATCAACAGCGTGAATTATTATTGGAGGAGAAAGAACCTGAACCAACAATAGAAGAAGTTTTATGGGCAATAAAGGATCTGAAAAATGGTAAATCACCAGGATGTGATAACAGCTGAATTTATTAAAGCAGGAGGAAAGGAGTGTGCAACAATCTATCATGCACTGTGCAAAAAGATATGGCATTCAAGTATTTGGCCAAAAGAATGGAAAAGAACTGTATTCATATCACTGACAAAAAAGGGTAACCTGAAATTATGCACAAACTACAGAACTGTTGCCCTGATTAGTCATGCCAGTAAAATTCTGTTAAAAATCATAATGGGTAGACTTCGTAAGAAAATATAAGAAGAAGTCAATATGGTCCAAGCTGGTTTCAGGCAAGGAAGAGGATCAAGAGATCATATATCCAATCTAAGATTAATAATAGAGAAATGCAGAGAGTTTAATGTGAATCTATATTTATCCTTTATAGACTATTCAAAGGCATTCCATTGTGTACAACACCAGAAACTTTGGGAAATAATGGAAAAAATGAGATTTCCAACAAATTTGATACAATTCACATCACTGCTGTATCTAGACCAACAAGCAGCAGTAAGAATAAATGGTGAAACAACAACTTGGTTTGACATAAAACAAGGGGTCTGTCAGGGGTGCACATTGTCACCCTATTTATTTAACTTGTATACTGAAAATATAATGAGGAATGTTAGAGAAGATGTAGACAATATTACGATGCCATAACAATTGGAGGTTATGAAATACCTGAGATTAGATATGCTGATGACACAGTGTTACTATCCACAACACAAAAAGGAATGGAAAAACTAATTATGTCAGTCCGTAAGAATAGTGAAGAGCAAAACCTCTATCTTAATGCGAAGAAAACTAAACTAATGACAACTGACAAAAAAAACAAGGCAGCTGATATATGTATCAATGAGGAAAAACTGGAAGAAGTGGAGAGTTATGAATATCTTGGATCACTGCTAACTAATAATGGAGATACAATGAGGGAAATTAAAAGGACATCTATCGCTCTTCAAAAAGTAAAACAACTAAAGAATCTGTGGAGAGGAACAGACAGAACTACAAAAATAAGATTTTTAAGGGCATGCATCTTTCCCATCACAACATATGCCTGTGAGACCTGGACACTTAAAAAAAACAGCTGAGAAACACATAAATGCCTTTGAATGTAAATGCTACAGAAGAGTTCTTCAAAAATTCATGGACACAAAAAAGAACAAATATATCCATACTATAAGAGCTTAATATTGAAGAAGGCTGGCTAGTAAAGAGGATTAAAGAAAGAAAACTTAAATATTTTGGACACATTAAACATCATGATAATTTAGAGAAGACCATATTGGAAGGATACATAATGGAAAAAGAAAAAGAAGAAGACCAAAACGAAGATGGCTGCAAGAAATCGTTGACGATCTGTAAATGGACACATCAGCAGCAGGTCATCTTGCTCACAACTGAGAGGCCTACAGGAGTGCTGTTTTGGGAGGCAAAGTTTCGCAAGGGACATGCAAATGAATGAATGATACCGTAACCCACACTCCATTCAAAGTGTTTCAGTTTATGGTCACTGTTTTGGCTAAAATTAAAAAGTTCATATAGGCAATCAGTGGGTAAGTCAGTGACCAGACAGATGTAAAATACCTTCATTAACTAGCATGGGTAATAAGCATTAAATTATACCTTTGGAGGCAGGATTGTGCAATTGCGTGGGCTTTTTTTTTTATATTCAGGTTGCTCTTTAGTACCATACAGACGAATCTTTACACTCTTCAGTCTTCCTGTATAGTTTCCAGGTTTCTGAAAACAGAAAACGCACAAGTGTTTAGTTTCAGAATGATCCTATACTTTTTGTGGGTACCAGAGTAGTGAAGCGTTTAGTGTGCTTGTCTGTCATGGCAAAGGTCAGTAGTCTGAATCTGACCAGAAATGCTTTAGTCACCCAGCTGTAAAAATGGGTGCCAAGCTTTTTCTGAAGCTGAGGAAGGAAGGGCCAACTAGACATCATACTGACATTACCCTCTACTGTGCTGACAGGTCAAGGAAAACACTGGCACTAGCACCATATCAACTGATGTCTCTGTGATTGATAGGGTTCAATCATGATTGAAGTTTCATTATTTTTGTATTTTCCCTGTTAATTTCAAGTCCTATTTTACTATTTTACCTTTTTGTAATCTTCTTCTTATCTTATATCTTTCCCGTGTCGTTAGATGTCACATAGGGCTCGCAATGTAGTTCGCCAATTTTTCCTGTCTTCGGCGAGTCTTTCAACCTCATCAAAGGATTTTATGCCTGTTAATTTGGCCTCTCTTAACAATGTCCTCTTCAGAGTTTCACGCGGTCTGCCTCTTTTTTTTTTTAATATAAACGGTTTATTAATATAAAAACTGTTTATTAATATATAAACTATTTTTGTAATATAAACTGTTTATTAATTTATACATCCCATATGGATACTTACTCGGTCAGCAACTCGGACCACCCATACTCCATGTGGTCTTTCACCCCAGTTGTGTGTGCTGATGAAGGGCCATTTTCTGAAACCTTTTTCTGACGTATCCTTTGAGCGCTCAAACATTAGAGGGGTTACAGTACCTGTTGGATGAGAGTATTCATCTTAAACAATGGTTGACCATTTATTGTAAATATGTGTTTCTACCAGGTGAATTTGTAAGTTTTAATATTTATGGAAATGGAGTTTAGGCAAAGATGAATGAAATCAAATTAACTATATTGTGTAAGCATGTGATTCTGAAGTGAAATATTGATCCTAGAAGTATTGATATGTGACTAGAGAGTTTGATAAACTTCAGTTTATATCTCTAATAAAATGTGAAGGTAAAGATATCAAGTTTGACAGTTTTTTTATGTGTTTACATTTTGAAAACATATTTATGTCTGTCTGTCCGCCTGCCTGCTCGTCCATCTTTCTACACATTCATGCATCCAGTGCAGAGTTACAAGGAAGGCATTTAGTTGAAAATCTTCTGCAGTTGTGTTGAGGTCAAAGCAGCTGTATAATGAGTACACTGCATTCTTGTGTTCTGATAATGAAAAGAATCTACCTGCAAGCAGGAACTGTTTGTTTATTTACGTTCATCGCGATAAAGAAGGTTTAAATTAATCAAACCATAGATTTAGTGGGAAATTCAATTTGTTTATGACTTACACTGGAGAATCACAGCTGGGCCCACTGAAGTCTGTCGTGTCCTTCCCCTCGCAACTGCAGCTTTTGTGATAATGTTAAACTGGCCCTGCCTTCTGGGAGGCAAAAGAACAGTGGTTCTCATCCCTTTCATACCGAAAGTCCACTTTTTCAACTATATGTAAGTCGCGGACCATCAGCCTGAAGCTGTTTCAAATTACCATAACCCTGATAGCCGTGGTACACAGTTGGGGACCATTGCACTAGAGAATACTTATAAATATTTCTATCAGTGCATGGAGGAAATACATTATTTTCAGGTAAAAAATCTAAATCTATTCTACCAGCAGGTCGTTTTAATAACATTGTGAGTGCTGGCAAAGCAATGCAATGGGGTTCCTACACCAGCTATTATTTAACCCACGTAAAGGAAAGTTACACACTGACAATAATTGAACTACGGGGCCGATGCGTTAAGACAGAAATGCCTATGAGTTTAGAACTATACGTGAATTTACATTTGTCCATTCAGCAGCGGACTCTTTCCTTCCAGTCATTAAATATTCGAGCGTCTACATTTCCTACATACCCATCGGCGATTCAACTTCAGCGTAAATGCGTCCTCTTTGATCATGGGCGACATCAATGATGACTTTTGTGTGCTCCAGGTAGTTTATTTCATTCTTCTCTCCTGCACACCCAGTGGTATTTAACAAAACTTCCACCCACTGCCCTGACACAAAGTTGCTGAAATCGAATTAGAGAGAGACAACGATTAAACTTCTCCGAAGAAACTGGTGGGCGGAAATGATGCATTGAACTCTTCTTGCTTTGAAAATAGAATTTATTTCTACTTGTCACTGACAAAATATTTTTAACTGTAAAACTCTAAATATTGAAAATTGTTTAAAGGTATTTACAGCAAAATAAGGACGGGGATGTCTGATATATACCAAGACACACAATGACAAAACAGTTGTAATCTGAAACATACAATGTATAGCGTTAAGAGTGTAGGCGGATGAATGGAAGTAAAAGGTGAACCATTTGTTTCAAATTTAACAGGACAGAGCCGTTGAGAATAAAAATAAACAAATAAAGGGGTGACGTCATATCACTTGAGCGCGAAAAACACAAAAGCGAGCCTAAATAGAGAATGGTCTTACATTCGATGAGCGAACGTGTTGAATTTGTAATAGAGGTAAGCAGTAATAGTAGACATATTAGGGCTAAGTCTAATTATAGAAAGAAGACTGAAGCGATGGTCATCTCAAAGAAAAGAATACCACCCAAAATGTACCATCACCGTCTATGGCACTGAACTGAAACAAGTTGATAGATTCAAGTACTTAGGAAAAATTATAACAGCTGATGGGAAATGTCACACCGAAATAAAAAGCAGACGTGCTCAGGCCAAGTCAGCATTCCAGAAAATGAGAAACTTCTTGTGCAACAGATCCGTATCAATGAAAACAAGATTCCGAGTACTTAAATGTTACATCGAGTCAATTTTGTTTTCTGGATGTGAAGCATGGTCCATGAATAAGAGAGTACAGCGAGAAATGGAGGCCATGGAAATGTGGTTTATAAGAAGGATGTTGAAGGTACCATGGACAGCTAAGAAAACCAATGAAGAAGTCTTAAGAGAGGCCGGAGTTAAAAATCAAATTACAGCAAAGGTCAGAGGCAGACAAAGTAGCTGTATAATGAGTACACTGCATTCTTGTGTTGTGGAAAACTTACTGAAAATGAAAAGAATCTACCTGCAAGCAGGAACTGTTTGCTTATTTACGTTCATCGCGATAAAGAAGGTTTAAATTAATCAAACTATAGCTTTAGTGGGAAATTCAATTTGTTTATGACTTACACTGGAGAATCACAGCTGGGCCCACTGAAGTCTGTCGTGTCCTTCCCCTCGCAACTGCAGCTTTTGTGATAATGTTAAACTGGCCCTGCCTTCTGGGAGGCAAAAGAACAGTGGTTCTCATCCCTTTCACACCGAAAGTCCACTCTTCCAACTATATGTAAGTCGCGGACCATCAGCCTGAAGCTGTTTCACAATGCCATAACCTTTATAGCCGTGGTACACAGTTGGGGACCATTGCACTAGAGAATACTTATAAATATTTCTATCAGTGCATGGAGGAAATACGTTATTTTCAGGTAAGAAATCTATTCTACCAGCAGGTCGTTTTAATAACATTGTGAGTGCAGGCAAAGCAATACAATGGGGTTCCTACACTGGCTATTATTTAACCCACGCAAAGGAAAGTTACACACTGACAATAATTGAACTACGGGGCCGATGCGTTAAGACAGAAATGCATATGAGTGTAGAACTATACGTGAATTTACATTTGTCCATTCAGCAGCGGACTCTTTCCTTCCAGTCATTAAATATTCGAGCGTCTACATTTCCTACATACCCATCGGCGATTCAACTTCAGCGTAAATGCGTCCTCTTTGATCATGGGCGACATCAATGATGACTTTTGTGTGCTCCAGGTAGTTTATTTCATTCTTCTCTCCTGCACACCCAGTGGTATTTAACAAAACTTCCACCCACTGCCCTGACACAAAGTTGCTGAAATCGAATTAGAGAGAGACAACGATTAAACTTCTCCGAAGAAATTGGTGGGCGGAAATGATGCATTGAACTCTTCTTGCTTTGAAAATAGAATTTATTTCTACTTGTCACTGACAAAATATTTTTAACTGTAAAACTCTAAATATTGAAAATTGTTTAAAGGTATTTACAGCAAAATAAGGACGGGGATGTCTGATATATACCAAGACACACAATGACAAAACAGTTGTAATCTGAAACATACAATGTATAGCGTTAAGAGTGTAGGCGGATGAATGGAAGTAAAAGGTGAACCATTTGTTTCAAATTTAACAGGACAGAGCCGTTGAGAATAAAAATAAACAAATAAAGGGGTGACGTCATATCACTTGAGCGCGAAAAACACAAAAGCGAGCCTAAATAGAGAATGGTCTTACATTCGATGAGCGAACGTGTTGAATTTGTAATAGAGGTAAGCAGTAATAGTAGACATATTAGGGCTAAGTCTAATTATAGAAAGAAGACTGAAGCGATGGTCATCTCAAAGAAAAGAATACCACCCAAAATGTACCATCACCGTCTATGGCACTGAACTGAAACAAGTTGATAGATTCAAGTACTTAGGAAAAATTATAACAGCTGATGGGAAATGTCACACCGAAATAAAAAGCAGACGTGCTCAGGCCAAGTCAGCATTCCAGAAAATGAGAAACTTCTTGTGCAACAGATCCGTATCAATGAAAACAAGATTCCGAGTACTTAAATGTTACATCGAGTCAATTTTGTTTTCTGGATGTGAAGCATGGTCCATGAATAAGAGAGTACAGCGAGAAATGGAGGCCATGGAAATGTGGTTTATAAGAAGGATGTTGAAGGTACCATGGACAGCTAAGAAAACCAATGAAGAAGTCTTAAGAGAGGCCGGAGTTAAAAATCAAATTACAGCAAAGGTCAGAGGCAGACAAGCGAGATTTGTAGGATATTTTCTGAGAAGAGGAGAGTTGCAACACATTGTGGCAACTGGAAAAACTGAGGGAAGAAGAGACAGAGGAAGACTCAGAGAGAGAGAGAGAGAAAGAGAGAGAGAGAGGAGGGGGGGGGGAGTTACTGCATGGGCTGTTAGTGTGGCTAGGAAGAAAGTCACCGGCTGATCTCAAGTCTAAAGACAGAGAATTGCGGAGAGAAATGATCGCCTATGCCACGCGGCACGGCACTTGATTGATTTGACTGATTGATTGAAATCTAATTATAGGGACAGTAGTATGATGTACGATGAAGCAAGACAGGGAGTGCTGTGGAGACCTGCCTAGTTTTCAGAAGAGATTAAAGCCGTCTGAAAATTCCACTGAATGAAGAGGTGACAGGAAGAGATTAAAGCCGTCTGAAAACTCCACTGAATGAGTAGGGGGTAGGAAGAGATTAAAGCCGTCTGAAAACTCCTGTGAATGAGTAGGGGACAGGAAAAGATTAAAGCCGTCTGAAAACTCCAGTGAATGAGGAGGTGACAGGAAAAGATTAAAGCCATCTGAAAACTCCTGTGAATGAGGAGGGGACAGGAAGAGATTAAAGCCGTCTGAAAAACCCAGTGAATGAGGAGGTGACAGGAAAAGATTAAAGCTATCTGAAAAACCCAGTGAATGAGGAGGGGACAGGAAAAGATTAAAGCCGTCTGAAAACTCCAGTGAATGAGGAGGTGACAGGAAGAGATTAAAGCCATCTGAAAACTCCAGTGAATGAGGAGGGGACAGGAAGAGATTAAAGCCGTCTGAAAACTCCAGTGAATGAGGAGGTGACAGGAAAAGATTAAAGCCGTCTGAAAACTCCAGTGAATGAGGAGGTGACAGGAAAAGATTAAAGCCATCTGAAAACTCCTGTGAATGAGGAGGGGACAGGAAGAGATTAAAGCCGTCTGAAAAACCCAGTGAATGAGGAGGTGACAGGAAAAGATTAAAGCTATCTGAAAAACCCAATGAATGAGGAGGGGACAGGAAAAGATTAAAGCCGTCTGAAAACTCCAGTGAATGAGGAGGTGACAGGAAGAGATTAAAGCCATCTGAAAACTCCAGTGAATGAGGAGGGGACAGGAAGAGATTAAAACCATCTGAAAAACTCAGTGAATGAGGAGGTGACAGGAAGAGATTAAAGCCGTCTGAAAACTCCAGTGAATGATTAGGGGACAAGAAGAGAGAAACAGCACACTGCTAAAAGGGGGCTGAGGTGGGGGTGGGGTGTAAAGATGAATACCCTAGACTAATGACTATAAATGTATATGTCAAATACAGTGAGCTAGTAAGAGGGGTTGGGGGGGGGGGGGAGGCGGTGCAAAAGAGAGAGAAAAAGAGTGTAAGATGTAGAAAAAGAGAAGAGTGATAACTATAAACATGCTATTTTTCAGTTACGACGGGAGAGAGCGTGAGAAAGTTTGTGTGATCGGGTGGAGCCTGAAGAGTGAGTGAAGCAGAGCAATTAAAGTCATTGATGTGAACTATCAGGGTCCAAGCTTTCTGTGTTCGTACAGTAAACATGTTGGCTGGTATTCTGTAACGTGTCTTCCCCTCTCCCATGGAGACCCCGGCGTAGAACTTGCAACATCACACAGTGAGGTACCCGAAAGTGAGGGTTCAAACCACTCCAGTTCTCCATTCAGTCAGCGACAACTGCTGCACAATACACCAGGGCTCCTCTTCTCAAACGGGGCCCTATATTTCCTCATTTCTCTCTCTCTCTCTCTCTCTCTCGTGGGCCACTACACAAGTACTGTAGGTTCGTCTCTGTAGATTATAATTACAGTCGTCTTCCCTCACCCTCCTTTTTTTTCCAAGATCACAAATTCATGGGTTTCAGTAATTCATGGTTTGGAAAAAAAAATGAAATAAAAAATTTTAAAACAGAAATTCGTAAATTTCAATTCATAACTTTCGCCTACATCCGTCTATATGTGTGGCATCTTGAATCATTTCTCGGTCAGCCATTTCCTCTTCTTGTGCGCTCAGTCAATCTCGTGGCCGCTATCGTGGTGAAATCATTTTACGCTCGCAAAGTCGTTGCAGTAAATTATCAAATAAAAATTTTATTTAAGATGGTCCCAAAGAGCAAAGTTAATGACGAAAGCCAATTCTGCCAATACTAAGATAAGCTATGAAGGATTCCCTTTGTGAAAATAAAATGAAAATGACATATTCTTATTCTGCGTTCGAGGTTGTTGGTCACTTCAGATCCTGATCCCTGTCGATATGACAAAGCCCGCAGTCCTCTCCAGATCCTGATAGGAGCCCCAAAGCTTTTGCCTCAAGCTTGTGTCCTCTGGCCATGTCTCACACCTCAGGTCTGCATTGTTTGGGCACTCTTGTAGGATATGTTCTGGAGTCTGGACTCCACTGCCACATGGACACTCGTTTGTGTGAGAGATTTTGAGTCTGTGCAGGTGGCTCAGTAGTCTGCAGTGGCCTGTCCTTAGGCGAAAGAGGATGGTTTGCTGATGTCTTTGTAGTTGGTGTATTAGATCTGGTTCATTGTTGCATGTCAGTTTCTTTTTCAATTCAGATCTGCACTGTTTTCGCTTCTTGGTAGTTTACTGGACGATTAGTTTGATCTTGATTGCTGCCAGCTTTGGATAGGCCGTCAGCTATTTCATTGTCAGCTATTCCACAATGGAATGGTGCCCATTGTAGGGCCACGGTTGTTGACAGTGTAAGGTGCTTCATTTATGTTGTGGTTTTCTGCATGTTTGCCTGTGGGTTGTTTGTTGTTTTTAGAGATTCCAGAAGTGCCCTGCAGTCTGTGAAGAAGGCTATTTTGTGTGATGGGTGCTAGTTTTCTGTTTTAAGTGTTCTGAGGGCTTCAAGGAGGGCTGTTGTTTCTACCCTGTAGTTGGAGGAAATCTTTCCCGTCGTGAAGGCCTTTATGGTTTGTCTCCCATCTGTGCATCTTATATAAATGTCCCTACCTCTATTTTTTTACCGCTTTTTCTGCAGACCCATCTGTGTACACATGTGTCCTTTCAGCTGGGTTGTATCTGCTGTCGATCAGCTCGTGGGTCAGTGTCTTCATCTGAAGTTTTGCTAGGTACTTCTTTTTTGTGTATGCCTGGTACCTCTGTGAGGACTGTTATCTTTTTCACAGTGACTGTGCTCCTCCACAATTTGGAGTGGTTCAGTTTCTTCATGAGAGGTGGGAAGGAAGTCTTTATAGTGCTGTTGCAGCTGTTGTCAGATGGATGAAGCTGGTTCTTTTCAGTCTGTTTTTTTTTTTTTGTGTGGATGAAAATGATTGACTAGAAAGGAAAAAAAAGTTCGTGAAAGAGTTAAAAAAAAAAGGGGGGGGGGGGGAAATCATGATATTGTTTCTTTGCTCCTAAAACTGTCAAATTTATGTTGCAGATGTCTGTTGAGCGTTTTTTTTTTTTCCAAGATCACAAATTCATGGGTTTCAGTAATTCATGGTTTGGAAAAAAAATGAAATAAAAAATTTTAAAACAGAAATTCGTAAATTTCAATTCATAACTTTCGCCTACATCCGTCTATATGTGTGGCATCTTGAATCATTTCTCGGTCAGCCATTTCCTCTTCTCGTGCGCTCAGTCAATCTCGTGGCCGCTATCGTGGTGAAATCATTTTACGCTCGCAAAGTCGTTGCAGTAAATTATCAAATAAAAATTTTATTTAAGATGGTCCCAAAGAGCAAAGTTAATGACGAAAGCCAATTCTGCCAATACTAAGATAAGCTATGAAGGATTCCCTTTGTGAAAATAAAATGAAAATGACATATTCTTATTCTGCGTTCGAGGTTGTTGGTCACTTCAGATCCTGATCCCTGTCGATATGACAAAGCCCGCAGTCCTCTCCAGATCCTGATAGGAGCCCCAAAGCTTTTGCCTCAAGCTTGTGTCCTCTGGCCATGTCTCACACCTCAGGTCTGCATTGTTTGGGCACTCTTGTAGGATATGTTCTGGAGTCTGGACTCCACTGCCACATGGACACTCGTTTGTGTGAGAGATTTTGAGTCTGTGCAGGTGGCTCAGTAGTCTGCAGTGGCCTGTCCTTAGGCGAAAGAGGATGGTTTGCTGATGTCTTTGTAGTTGGTGTATTAGATCTGGTTCATTGTTGCATGTCAGTTTCTTTTTCAATTCAGATCTGCACTGTTTTCGCTTCTTGGTAGTTTACTGGACGATTAGTTTGATCTTGATTGCTGCCAGCTTTGGATAGGCCGTCAGCTATTTCATTGTCAGCTATTCCACAATGGAATGGTGCCCATTGTAGGGCCACGGTTGTTGACAGTGTAAGGTGCTTCATTTATGTTGTGGTTTTCTGCATGTTTGCCTGTGGGTTGTTTGTTGTTTTTAGAGATTCCAGAAGTGCCCTGCAGTCTGTGAAGAAGGCTATTTTGTGTGATGGGTGCTAGTTTTCTGTTTTAAGTGTTCTGAGGGCTTCAAGGAGGGCTGTTGTTTCTACCCTGTAGTTGGAGGAAATCTTTCCCGTCGTGAAGGCCTTTATGGTTTGTCTCCCATCTGTGCATCTTATATAAATGTCCCTACCTCTATTTTTTTACCGCTTTTTCTGCAGACCCATCTGTGTACACATGTGTCCTTTCAGCTGGGTTGTATCTGCTGTCGATCAGCTCGTGGGTCAGTGTCTTCATCTGAAGTTTTGCTAGGTACTTCTTTTTTGTGTATGCCTGGTACCTCTGTGAGGACTGTTATCTTTTTCACAGTGACTGTGCTCCTCCACAATTTGGAGTGGTTCAGTTTCTTCATGAGAGGTGGGAAGGAAGTCTTTATAGTGCTGTTGCAGCTGTGTTGTCAGATGGATGAAGCTGGTTCTTTTCAGTCTGTTTTTTTTTTTTTTGTGGATGAAAATGATTGACTAGAAAGGAAAAAAAAAGTTCGTGAAAGAGTTAAAAAAAAAAGGGGGGGGGGGGAAATCATGATATTGTTTCTTGTGCTCCTAAAACTGTCAAATTTATGTTGCAGATGTCTGTTGAGCGTTTTTTTTTTTAAACTGAAATTATCAGTTTGCCGTTACTTTTTAAAAATCACATTCGTATATAAATAGTAAGTAAAGGTAACCCTGTCATGCCTTAGAGGCAAATAGGGATATGATGTTAGTGCCCATATTTTCCTTGACCTGTCAGCACACTAGAGGGTGATATGGTCAGTATCAAGCTTGGCTGCTTTTTCCTTCCCCAACTCCAGAAGAAGTCGGGTACCCATTTCTACAGCTGGGTGACTGGGGTACCGCCTGCCGGATTCGAACCCCCGACCTTCGCCATTAGAGACCAGTACATTAACCACTTCGCCACTCAGACACCCTTCGTGTATATATATAAAAGTAACGCCAAATTAATTTGTCCTGGATAATAAATTGGCCTCGACGGCACAGAACAGAATTCTTCCCTTATTTTCCCATCATAATGTGTAAAAACAAGTGCCTTTTGGGTAAGATCAAAGTGGCTGAGGTCAAAGTGTCTTCTGATCAACATGCCCTTTGGTTAAAATCAAAAGCGTGGTTATTTTTTTTAACAAAGTGAGATGTTCGATGCATGCCCTACACATTGAATGCCGGGAGCAGGATCAACGACTCATTACGGGTGGACCCGGTTTGCAGTACCACCGTGTCATGGCCTGTTGTTTTCGTCGTCTTAAAAAAAGTCATTAAATAAAGTGAATTAATCATACTAAATTGTTGCTTGCAAAATAGAAAATGATATATGACTTATATCTCTAACTGAATTATATAATATTTTAAATTGTTTTAAAAAGAAAAAAAAATACTACGTGGATTTTACTCCCACTTTTAACCATAAGAATTAACTCCCCTATTCCATAAATTTAGGACGGAGTGTGCCCCCTTATTTACACTAACACTAGCACGCCTCGGATAAAGTGCCGAAATATTAGTGAAGTATTTTCGTTGATCGTTTGGCTCATTAGAGAGTGATGTAGTCAGTATCACGCCTAAATGCCTTTTCTTCTTAAGCCGGGTACATATATGTATGCCTTGGTTGCCTAGAACATTCCAGACTAGAGTAAAACGCCTAACCAATAACACGAACAACAAGAGCTCATTACTAACGACATGTATCACACGTCTTACAAAAACAAACAATCAAAACAGTCAGCCACACACAGCCTGGCAAGTATTTATGTATAATCTAAGTTTCCTTATGAATGTTTGTATCTGCATGACTTACTAAGGGAAGACGCTGGTAGCAACTGGTGTTAGTACACATGACCTTTGTTCACCGACATTCTTCCATGTTGCAGGGTCCCCTAATTCTATGATGGCCAATGCATCTATGAGACCAAACCCAAAAGCGAGATTCACACAGTATCCTGCCCCATTTCGGTACCTACATCAAATGATAAATGTGAATAATGACACCACATATCCTGACTTCTGCACTGCACTTCTTTAAATAAAATAGGGTCTTGGCTAGTTATGGTCACTAGCCCTATAGTAATCCTGTAGTCAGATTTCATGGTTCCACATCCCTGATATGAAAATCAACACAAGTGAAACAGGTCAGCAACCTTGACATTGATATTTAGCAATGGAAAATGTTGAGCTGTTAAAAAAACAAAAATCTGGATAAAGCCATGAATGTACGATATATTTGTACCTTTCATTATGTAAAATTGTATAACGCTTGCGTTACCTATGACGAGTTTTGAATAACTTGGACCATTACTAACTAATAATGGATAATAATAATGAGGGATATTAAAAGGAAGACATTTATCGCTCTTCAAAAAATAAAACAACTTAAGACTCTGTGGAGAGGAGCAGACATTCATTCATTCATTCATTTGCAAGTCCTTTGCGGAACTTTGCCTCCCTAACAGCACTCCTGTAGGCCACTCGGTTGTGAGCAAGATGACCTGGTGCTGATATATCCAATTGCAGATCATCAACGATATCTTGCAGCCATCTTCGCCTTACTAGAGGAGCAGACAGATATACAAAAATAAGATTTTTAAGGGCATGTATATTTCCCATCGCACCATATGTCTGTGAGACGTGGACACTTAGCAGAACAGCTGAGAAACACATAAATGCCTTTGAATGTAAATGCTACAGAAGAGTTCTTCAAATATCCTGGACACAAAAACGAACAAATATATCCATAATACAAGAACTTCATTTTGAAGTAGGCTGGCTAGTAAAGAAGAGTACACAGAGAAAATGTAAATATTTTGGACATATTAAATATCATGATAATTTAGAGAAGACAGTCTTGGAAGGGTACATAAAGGGAAAAAGAGAGGAAGATCAATGCGAAGATGGCTGCAAGACATCGTTGATGATCTGCAAATGGACGCATCAGCAGCAGGGAATATTGCTTATAACAGAGAGGCCTACAGGAGAGCTGCTAGGAGGCAAAGTTCCGGAGGGGACACACAGATGACTGGCTGACCTATGTATTCTTTCAAAGCTGCATCACTTAATCTTCTTGGTGTTCAGCCTCCCTGGGTCTGCGAGCAGATTTTCTTTGAAGCCGATTCAGTGACTGTGGTGAGGCACAGAATCATGTCAAAGTGATAGTGGGTTACGGCATTTAAAAAAATATTTTTATTTTTCATTCCCTGAGGGCAGCTCGAGGGGAAGAGATGCAGTACTTCTTTAGCAGACTCCACTGCCACGGAGAATGTAGCGATCCCTGTCCTGTTAGCCATGCTTGACCTGTCATTAGGGAGTACCAACGGAGAGGTGGGATAGGATCAACCCTAGGGCAAGGGCAAACATGCCAACTATGGGTCGCTGACCATCAGATCGGTCAGCGCCTTCACCCCAATTCATTCTTAGAATAGCTGGATAAATGTACATTCTTTAAAACTCATCCTACAAACAACACAGAATACAAACTGTAGGATTTCAACATGATACTTTTGATACACTTTTTTAAAAACTTGTGAAGCTTACCAATCCTTCTCCGAAGCCAAAGGTTCCATTCTAGAAGTATGGACAATGATATGTTGAACATCTCGCCATGTAACATTAGGACTAAAGCGAGAAACATACAGATATTATTCAGTGTTCTAGTTCATATTGCGTATTTTTTTAAAAATTAGATCTAATTAGTTCAGGATAATATATACCTTTGTTTTTTAGCACTTAGTTTATTTCAACGAAAAGGAAATTACGAGGACAAGTAAAAAAGTAACATTAATTTTCCTCGTTTTAAAAAATCAAAACTGAATAGTAGACAGTTCTAGAACATATTTGTTATGACATCTCTCTCTTGATGTATGTGTGAGAGGCACGTTGGCCATTTTGTAAATATAACGTCAGCAGACCAGATCACAGATGACCGCTATCTTGGAAACATGGAAGAGAAATGAACAGTGAGCGGCTGGTTATTCGTTTCTTTGAAAGTGAAGCAAGCAACCTGCAGATATTCATTGCTGAATGAATAGACAGTATGAGGTCACGTGTGTCATTTCAGCAGGTTTATGAATGGCACAGGAAGTTTAAAAGTGGAGTGTCAAATTGGCAGACGCAACTAGTTTTGACCGGCCGCACACTGTGAATAGACCTGACGCTAACGTTGAAGTGGAATGAATGATACGAGAAAATCGTCACGTAATACTCGATGAGGTGGCTGGATAACTGAAGATTGGTCATGACTCGGTGCACCACATCATTTACTAATTACTGCAGTATCGAAAAAAAGACTCCGAAAGGTGGCCATCAAAACAATTCGCCCCAAATCTGAAAGAACGTTCTGAGGATGTTTGTGAAACTTTTTTATGACGTTTTGAAGCTGATGGAGATTGCGTCACTGCAGTTGAATGCTGAGTACATTACTTCCAGCCAGAGACAAAGCAAGGTGTGGAAACATTCATCCTTGCCGAAATCAAAGAAGTTTCATACAACCCAGTCGGCCGAACAACTGATACTTACGATTTTCTGGGACGGTGAAGGTCTAATCCTGAAACATTATACGCCCAGAGGAACCATTATCAAGAGCAAAGCATACTGTGACTAGATTGAGAACCACTTAAAATCTGCACTGAGGTCAAAACGTTGCGGTTTGCTCAGTTGTGGCATGTTATTATATCATGGTAAAGCGCGGCTTCACAACTGCACATGCAACCAATGTGCTCTAAAAGGTTTTGCGGTTCATGAGCAAAATTTTCAACCCGTGTGCAAGTATATTCTCAAAAATATTTTGTGTGCAAATGTGCGTCATAACATCAAATTATAAATGTAGTTTAAAGTTCTCATAGATGAAGTAAACCTAACTAAAATACAAAGAAATCATTAAAACAAACTCATAGTATTTTTCCTCATGCATAACACAGCACAGAGTAACATAAGGAAATAGAAAAAATAAATGTAGCAATGTTACTATTTTTTGCGCAGCATGTTAAATTTCACGTGTGCAATTTAGAGAGAACACTGCATGCAACTGGTCAGTAACTTAAGAACCTGCTTTTTTAGTGTCTTTCGCATCCTGTATATTCACCCGATCTTACATTTGTGATTATCATATGTTTTCACACTTCAAGGAGGAGCCAGTTTGGAAGAAGTTCAGTATGGTCAAAGAAATTAAAGAGGCCGTGTATAGTTAGCCACAGGATCGATCACAAGAATTTTTTTTCCTTCAGGAATCCAAGCATTACTACCGCGATGGCAGGCCTGCATTGAATGTGGTGGGAACTATGTTGAAAAGCGGTAAGGAGTTTTCAGTCATGGTTGTATATCTTATTCAAAATTTTAACAATAAAGTAACTTTTTGACTCACCCTAGTAAATTGTTTTTAATGTTTTTCTCTTTGCGAATTTAGCCTGGAATGGAAACTCATCTCCAAGTTAAAATGTTCATTGATATGTGGAAAACATTTTTGTATGATAACTGGTGGTTCCATGATATAAAACTGTCTTAGAAAGTGAAATAACTTTATATAGTTCAAACTGCATCATCATCATCATCATCATCATCATGTGATGATAAGCTTAATTTTTTTCTGCTTATTTCCATATGTCATTAATTATATCTGGTGCCTTTATTTTCATGTCACACTAAATGACCTTGTTTGGATATCTGTATAGCTCTCCCCAGTCTTCTTTTCTGGCCTTCAGCTTTCGAGGAAAGGAACCAAATGACAATAATGATAATGGTCCAGTTCGTGAAAGGCAGAACTAATGACATTGGCGCCAAATTTCCTCTTTCGTTTTCAGTATACGATAATACTTTTACATATGAATGTTAGGTGAAGGTAAACACATGTATGACTTGAGAAATAACTGCTAGATCTAACTGTAAATTATCTTTCATCGAAGCACACGCATTCTTTAAGAAATAATTCAGTCAGTTAGTCATTCATTTGCATGTCCCTTGCGGAACTTTGCCTCCCTAACAGCTCTCCTGTAGGCCTCTCGGTTGTAAGCAAGTTGCCCTGCTGCTGATGCATCCATTTGCAGATTATCAACGATGTCTTACAGGCACCTTCGCCTTGGTATTCCTCTCTTTCTTTTTCCCATTATGTACTTTTCCAAAACGGTCTTCTCTAGGTTATTATGACGTTTAATGTGTTCAAAATATTTAAGTTTTCTCTGTTTAGTGCTCCTTACTAGCCAGCCGTCTTCAATATTAAGTTCTTGTAGTATGGATATATTTGTTCTTTTTTTTGTCCATGATATTCGAAGAACTCTTCTGTAGCATTTACATTCAAAGGCGTTTATGTGATTCTCAGCTGTTTTGTTAAGTGTCCAGGTCTCACAGGCATATATTGCGATGTGAAAGAAACATGCCCTTAAAAATCTTATTTGTGTAGTTCTGAAATGAATGGTAGATCTAATTGAAGAGTATCATTCATCCAAACACTCTTATGGCTTAAAAAAATAACTGCTAGACCTTAGTGCAAAATTATCTTTTATCTAAATATACGTATGCTTTAAGAAATGAAAGCTAAATGTAACTGCAGATTATCTTTCGTTCAGGCATACGTATGCCTTAAGAAATAAGGTCTAGATCAAACTGAAAATTATATTTCGTCTGACGACACGTACGTCTTTTTTTTAAGCCGCAAGATCTAACTGAAGAATATCGTTTACAAAAAAAAAAAAATTTTTTTTTTACAGTTACAATGATAGCGATAATCTCACTTATGTTCCAAAAGGAGAGCAAGAATTCCTGCCAACATTGGAGCAGAAGCTGAAGTTCCTGAGTGACTGTTTGTGCATTTGTGGCGAATGTCAGCACTGATCTGTTGAATTCGTGGAAGAATCATGCATTAAACTGTTCATCAAGATGATAACAGAGGATAAAGAACATGAAATTGATATTAACTCTTTCATTCCAAAACAACCCTGACAGCTTGGTAGATCTTTCACGCCTATGCAGATAAATGTTTTGAGCGACATTTAGGCGAAATCTAAATAAAATGGACATAGTAGGATATATCTAACTCAACTCATATTTTAAGATTGGAGAGTAACTTTGTTACCTGTTTCTTTCAACCAAAATTTCTCATCAAAATATATTCTGGCAAAGCATGGAAATTAATTCGAGAAGTTCAAAAGTATGAAAGAAGTCATTGCCTTTCACTGCATTTTTCAGTCTGTAAACTTGCAAATTTCATACGTTACATATGTATTCTGTAAATCTTCCACCATTCACTCTTACAATACCTGGGCGAATGCGAATTCTTTAAATCTCATATTACAAACAACACATAATGCTAACTACAGAATGTCAAATGGTACATTCATATAATTCACTTTTTTAATGGCATATATTTTATGACATTAAGTACACTTAGATGGTGCAAATAAATACTGTCATTACAAATTTCATTGGAAAAGAAAGTCGATAATCCGTAGATATAGATGTACAGACAAATGGGATACATTCCACGGGCTGAAAATAGATTATAAAGAGTAACGGGAAGTTAACAACAGCTGTAACACAACTTTAACAAACGTTATGCTCTGAAAAATGTACACATTTTGACAATACCCAGAAACAAAATAGTAAACTGAAAATAAAACAAAAACGAAAATTTAAATGCTAGAGAGCGACCTGAAAATAGGGATACACATGAGTGAATAAAATATTCAGATTCTTAAACATGAAGTAGCTTCATTTAAGGCACCGTGACGAGACGTGACACACTGAAGATCTAATAAAACTATCTTCTACTGGTTCTGCACTTGATGATGATGATGATGACTATTATCTTCAGAAAATGAACAATAAATCATCATCATCATTTCAGTATCATCATTGCCTTCACTCCCTTGCGACCATAGGCCACGGATAAAGACGTCATTCCTGGTTTAGATTTATTCTATGCTTCTTTCCATGTGTATCTCTGGTCTCTGGGCACTTTCTGGTACCTGCTTGGTTCTGCAGTTTCCTTTCGCTTTGACTGCATAACTTCATGCTCTCAATTATCAAAGTCCCTTCCTTTTCCAAGACAAAGTTTTCTGGTTTTCCTCTCCGCGTTTCTGTAACGGTGCAATATATATATATTTATTTCCGGAGAACACGTCGTTGGCCTATAGCCCAGACTCTTTAGTCGCCTCTTACGACATACATGGAAGGTGTCAGCGGTCCTATTCTTTTCTCCCCAGATTTATATCTGGGCGAGTTGTGTCCCACTGAACATATATTTATTTTCTAGTGCAATGGTGGTTAGATGATAATAATATTAATGAATTCTGCTATTTTACGGAGCCGAATGGATACGATCTCTTATTTTACTTCTGTGATATAGATATTACTCAACCAAAATGTCTATTCTGCACAGCGAGCCTGCACCGTTTTAAAGTTCTTCAGAACTGAAATTGTTCAAGAGAACGTGTAAATCTTTTCCTTCGAGAAGCCAATATACTATGCAGCTGAAATATCGACCTGCATTCGCCTTCCGCTTTCGAGGTTGTTGGTCACATCAAATCTGATCCCTGTCACAGAGCAAATCCCGCAGTCCTATCCAGATCCTCATAGGAGCCTCAGAGCTTTTGCCCCAAGCTCATATCTTCAGGCCATATCTCCGGAAGGATGTGTTCCATACTCTGGACTCCACTGTCACATGGACACTCGTCTGTGTGAGACATTTCAAGTCGATGTAGCTGGCTCAGCAGTCTGCAGTGACCTGTTTTTAGGCGAAATAGGATGGTTTATTGATGTCCTCGTTGATGGTGTAGTGGATCTGGTTCTTTGTTGGATTTCAGTTATTGCTTCCCATCAAATTTGCACTGATTACGGATTATATTTTTCGCCTCTTGGTAGCTAGCTGGGTGATTTGTTTGTTCTTGATTGCTGCCAGCTTCGGATAGGGTCTGCATTCGTTTGACTTCCACGAATACTCCACTAATATTTCAAATCTATTGTGAAACTTCTATAAGACTGATAGGAATGATTTTATCACATGGCTTGAAAGCAGAAAAAATAGAGGAGTTGTACAGCATGACATGTTAGATAATGGACACGGGTATTGCAAAACCCAGCCATAGAGGCCAACCGAAATGTGACGTGTTGAGTAAAGATTGAAAACCTGAACAATTGAACAACCCCTCAGGTTGTTCAATTGTTCAGGTTTTGAATCTTTACTGTCTCTTTACACTTTCTTGCCAATTAGACTCGCACGGAGAAAACCAGCAACAGGCACACAGTTGCTTACAGCAACAGAGGCGAGTTTTAATGGTTTACAATTGCATGTAGATATACATTCTTAAAGGGTAAACAATTAATAGATAAACAATACAAGTCAAAAAATAGGGTCTCGACACCAGTATCAAGAAGACCAAAGTATGGTGTTTAGCAGAAAAGACCAGAAGCCACAGGTGGACATAACCTTAAACAAAAAGAAACTGGAATAAGTGACACAACTGGGCACACAACTGTTCACTACTCGTTAGAAACAATTGATTCTCTCCCCTGATTTCCGTGCCCACCATCCGGGACATCCTTCTCTTGAACTCTCCAGTCATGGGAGTTAAGCAACTATGATTTTCATCATCATGTGCCTTGTTCAGAACGAAGGTTGGGGATAATCAATCTCCAGTTTCCTCTCTCCCTTCTTTTGCCCATTCTCGTATGTTATCTTCCCATCTACATCTCTGTCTACCTCTTGCTCCTGTTTCCTTGCACCTTTCCCTCTAGTATGGTCTTCAGTATGTTGTTATTTCTTTTGATACGGTGAAAGTATTTTGTTTTCTATATTCTTATTTCCTTGAAAACTTCACATTGCACTTGTGGTTGTTCTAAGACCTGTGCACTTATTCTTTTCATTTTCCGTTTTATATGAGAAAATTTTCTGTAGAATCACATGTGTGTTGCATTAATATTTCTCTCCGTCTTCTTGCTTGGAGTCCAGGTTTCTGCTCCATACAGTAATACAGAGTAAATATAAATGTTAAAATATTATCGATAATATTAAAACATTATTTAAAAAATAATAAGAACAACAGCCATCTGATTTTGTTCCACAATAGGCAGTTTGCAATTTTAAACGTAAATGTTAAAAATAGACATCGTCTTTTTCGGTAAAACTTTTTTTTTAATTACGCAAATGTGGGTCATGACAGGCAAGTGAAAAGATAAACATAATAACCACTTTAGCTTCTTCAAATGTGGGTCATATCAGGCAAGTGAAAAGATAAACGTAATAACCACTTTAGCTTCTCCAAATGTGGGTCATATCAGGCAAGTGAAAAGATAAACGTACTAGCCACTTTAGCTTCTCCAAATGTGGGTCATAACAGGCAAGTGAAAAGATAAACGTACTAACCACTTTAGCGTCTTCACTCGAACCACTGCTATAGGCTGTAGTAAGAGTTGATGAGCATTTCTCTGAGTAATATGGGACTCTACCTTCCTGCAGAAAGAAAAGATTATTGTTATTACAAGTTTTGCATAGATATTTTAATTTTCACAGACTTGGGATTTTTTTTCAACTGTCTGAGATAATGATTAAATGAAGCAAATTATTTTTTTAATGCTGCACGCAGTTAAAGACAAATTTGCTTTAAGAAATAACCGCTGTATGTAACAGTAAATTATCTTTTCCTGTGAAAAAGCTGGTGTGATTATCTCAAGTGATTTTCATATGGAGTTCCGTGGAATACAAAGATGTGTGTGCTAGGGAGTCAAGGCAGTTATTAGGGCCGGCGAATAAAAATTGGTGAAGCCTCTATCCAACCTGTTTGTCATGACCCTAATGAAGAGACTGTCCATTTATCTAGGCTAATGGTTGTAATTATCAAAGGTTAGAATCTGCCAAGTAAATCGGCTTCTACATGTGAGTCAAAAACTCGTCAAGTTTTTCCCCAATACCTTAATTTGGGTCAAGGTTCCCGTCTTTTACAATATACTGGCATGTACTAAGTCATGCTGAATACGTGCATACACATTTTGAGGCAATGGATCGTGAGATTAAGTGATCAGATGAAGGGAATACGAGGCACATCAAGGTTGTCGTTGCCTTCTCTTGAGGCATTATTGGAGGAAAGGGATGAATGCCTCTGCAGCAAAGGGAAGGGAGAGTTAATGACAGCACTGCAAGAAAGTTGTTTCAAAAGTTCAAATGTGGGGACACCGACATCAAAGACAAGCCCGGATCGGGATGGCTCTCAACCACCAATGATGAAGCCCTTCCCCATACCGTTAAAAACAATACCAGCTTCAGCACTCGGTACCCGTCATCCAAGTCGAGCCCTTCTCAGGGCACCATCGTTTGGGACTTGCACGAGCTCCGCTTCAGCAGCAAGCATCCTAGACATGTCCCCCACGATCTCACGCCCTAGCAAGCGCAGAGACGGGTTGTCGTCTGTCGCCAGCTTTTGGGAAACTTACATGACAAAAGGTTTCTTCTCCTTATCGTCACTGGGAATGAAAAGTGGATTTTCCTCCAGCTAGGCCACGTGCAGAGGCAATTGTCCGACGAGTCCGGTTGGATAAGTTGTTTTTGTACAGCAGTGAAATTCACTGTAAAAACGTGACGATCAGCATAGCAGAACTGAAGGAAACCATTATAATCTACTGTACTTTATGCTTGTACTTCAAGGCTATCACCGTGGATGCTGCTGTCATGGAAACGAGTTCACTGCTTAAGAAGATAAAAGACCAACAACAGAGTTCAAAATTTGCTTCATGGTAGATCCAGTACTTTGTATGAAACAATAGAATACATATTGATTAAGTGAAGTTTATTTGCAAAGGGTGAAGAATTGGGCACAAATGCCCGTCTGACACTCTGGTTTTTAATTATATAAAACGTTCTCTCAGTTCTAGACATTCTATGTCAGACTGTACAGATGTGTTATAACGAACATGATTAAAAATTGAAATAGCAAAACAGAAATAGTAAAGTTTAAATATCAAAACCTGTCACGTTTCACTCTCACCCACACGTCCATTCATTCATTTGTATGTCCTTTGCGGAACTTTGCCTCCCTAACAGCTCTCCTGTAGGCCTCTCAGTTATGAGCAAGATGGCTTGCTGCTGATGCATCCATTTCCAGATCATCAACGATGTCTTGCAGCCATTTTCGCCTTGGTCTTCCTCTCTTTATTTTTCCCATTATGTACCCTTCTAAGACGGTTTTCTCTAGATTATCATGACGTTTAATGTGTCCAAAATATTTAACTTTTCTCTCTTTAATCTTCTTTACTAGCCAGCCTTCTTCAATATTAAGTTCTTGTAGTATGGATACATTTGTTCTTTTTTGTGTCCAAGATATTTGAAGAACTCTTCCGTAACATTTACATTCAAAGGCATTTATGTGTTTCTCAGCTGTTTTGTTAAGTGTCCCGGCCTCACAGGCATACGTTGTGATGGGAAAGATGCATGTCCTTAAAAATCTGACTTTTGTAGTTCTGTCTGTTCCTCTCCACAGATTCTTTAGTTGTTTTACTTTCTGAAGAGCGATAGATGTCCTCCTTTTAATTTCCCTCATTGTATCTCCATTATTAGTTAGCAGTGATCCAAGATATTCAAAACTCTCCACTTCTTCCAGTTTTTCCTCATTGATACATATATCAGCTTCCTTGTTTGTTTTGTCAGTTGTCATCAATTTGGTTTTCTTCGAATTAAGATAGAGGTTTTGCTCTTCACTATTCTTACGGACTGACATAATTAGTTTTTCCATTCCTTTTTGTGTTGTGGACTGTAAAACTATGTCATCAGCATATCTAATCTCTGATATTTCATAACCTCCAATTGTTATGGCATCGTAATATTCTTTATCTACATCTTCTCTAGCATTCCTCACTATATTTTCAGTGTACAAGTTAAATAAGTAAGGCGACAATATGCACCCCTGACGGACCCCTTGTTTTATGTCAAACCAAGTTGTTGTTTCACCATTTATTCTTACTGCTGCTTGTTGATCTTGATACCGCAGTGATGTTAATTGTATCAAATGTGTAGGAAATCCCTTTTTTCCATTATTTCCCAAAGTTTCTGGTGTTGTACACAATCAAATGCCTTTGAGTAGTTTATAAGGGCTAAATATAGATTCACATTAAACTCTCTGCATGTCTCTATTATTAATCTTATATTGAATATATGATCTCTTGATAATACTTGCCTGAAACCAGTTTGGACCATATTGACCTCTTCTTCTGTTTTCTTACGAAGTCAACTCATTCTGATTTTTAACAGAATTTTACTGGCATGACTAATCAGGGCAACAGTTCTGTAGTTTGTGCATAATTTCAGGTTACCTTTTTTTTGTCAGTGGTACGAATATAGTTCTATTCCATTCTTTTGTCCAAATGCCTGAATGCCATATCTTTTTACATAGTGCATGATAGATTGTTGCACATTCCTTTCTTCCTGCCTTAATAAATTCAGCTGTTATCGCATCACATCCTGGTGATTTACCATTTTTCAGATTCTTATTGCCCATAAAACTTCTTCTATTGTCGGTTCGGGTTCTTTCTCATCCAATAATAATTCACACTGTTGATTTCTGCTTTCACAGTCAGTTTTTCATACATTCCTCTGCAATATTCCTTCCATCTTTCTAGAATTTCCTCTGTCTCTGTCAAAGTATTCCCCATCTTGTCACAAATTACATTTAGCTTAGGTGTGACATTTCTCGTCAATTTCTTCATTTCTTTAAACATTTCACTATCTCTTCCACACTTCTGATGTCCTTCTATTCTTTCACAACAATTTTGTATGTATTGTTTTTTGTTTTTTCTTACGTTTCTTCGTACTTTTCTTTTTGTTGTTGTTTGTCACTTTCCATTGTGTCTTCATTTCTCTACATTGTTTTATCAGTTCTAGTGTGCCTGCTGTAATCCATCCATTCTTTTGTGTTTTCTTTACTGGAACTATGTCTTTAGCTGTTGATTTTAAGATATCTCTGGCCTGTGTAGCCAATTCATTTGGTGTCATCTCTTCCTGTACAGCCATCAGGATTTCTAAACGGTTCTTCACTTCTATACCATATCGTTCTGGTATTTTTGAAAGATCAAAGCGGAGTAATCTTGATCCTGCAACTGTCTTTTTTATCTTTATCTTCATGTCTGCTAGTAATAACTCATGGTCTGTGTCACAATGAGCACCTGGTAAAGTTTTTGCTGATGTTATAGTTGGTCTCCACCTCCTTTGCACTAAAATGTAATCTATTTGATTCTTGGTTTTCCCATCAGGTGATGTCAATGTGTAAAGTCTTCTTGGATGTTGTTTAAAAAATGTGTTAGTAATCATTAGCTGATTTTCCATGCAAAAAGCCATTAGGTTGTCACCTGCCTCATTTCTATGTCCTATGCTAAATTTCCCTAAAGCATGTCCTTCATCTTCTGTTCTTTCTGTACCAATCTTTGCATTAAAATCCCCCATTATTAATACAATATCATTTTTCCATACCTGGTCTATCGTCGTTTACAGTGTGTTATAAATGTATCCTCTTCTTCTGCTGCTGATGTAGGTGCATATATCTGGATGGCTGTTACATTTCTAGGAAAGTGCCCTTAAGTCTGATTGTGAGGACTCTATCACTTACTGGATTGTAACCTAGTAATGCTTTCGATGTTGATTTGTCCAAGTAAAAAGCCACTCCATTCTTTCCTCCTAATTCTCCACCAGAGTATGTAAAGATATTATCATTCTCAGTCTTGAAGCGTCATGATCCTTTCCATCGATGTTCACAGATTCCCAAAATGTGATTTCCCGTTTTTTTCCCCTCATCACTTATTATTTGATACTTCCCCTAATACTTACTTTTTACATTCTATGTTCATACTCTTATTTTTTTTTTAGTTTGATGCAGGTGTTTTCCTTAGTAACACCATCAGGATTTTGTCCATCATCACAATTACTAGTACTGGCCTCTGTCTCACACTCTTCTCCAGTGTTAAAATTAGATCTATCTGGTCTGGAGGCCTCACCACCAGATCTTTTTCCTATTTGACTTTCGATGTTGCTGTTTGGGTTTCTTGGTATATTTTCAGAAGATAGTTTACCATTGCTTTCCTTCCGGGCAGTGACTGTACTAGTCAGCGATCGTAGCCATTGTCCCTACATTGAGATCATCTGCCTATCATCATAGAATGGTGACCATAACCAACATTATCTGTCGCCTGCTCTCCCATTCCATCCACCACCTGCTCCCATGGCTTCACGTCACCTTGATCGGGGGACTATACGGTTACTCCACCTTGCCTAAGGGTGTCCCATAGACTGACGGAGGTAAAGAGGCATCTTATTTCTCCTTTGATAGGGGATACCCCTACCCCTCTAACTACCCCACATGTCCAGTACAGGCAATAACTACTTACATGAAATAAGATAGTTGAGATTAGATGGCCAGATAACATCAGTAATAAAGAGCTGTGGCAGAAAGCAAACCAACCCACAGGTGAAAGAAATGATAATGAAAAAAACGCTTGAGTTGGATAAGACAAATCTTACCACAAGTATAACAAAACAGGCTCTCACCTGAAATTCCTGGGGAAAGAGGAATCAAGGAATACTTAGAAACACCAGGCGAAGGAGTCTTGAAGCAGAGGCCAAGAATATAGACTACGCCTGGAAACCGATAGAAAATACAGCCCAGGACAGAAATAAATGGAGAATCTTTGTTGGTGGCCTATGCCACAGATAGGTGTAAAGAAAAAGCTAGGAAGGCAGGAAGGAAGGAAACATAGTTTGTTCACTGGTTTGTTTGTTCGTCGCCTAGTCTAGATGTCTCTCTCTTTCTCTCTTTCTATCTCTCTCTCTCTCTCTCTCTCTCTCTCTCTCTCTTTCGCTGTGTGTATGTCTTTGTCTGCAGGATATTGCTAGACTGCGTGAATGAAAACTGGAGCAGGAATATGGAACATAAAACTCAATATTTCAAATGCACAAATGCCGGAATATCGAGTGTGGTCAGTCTTTCTAGTTCTATCTCCTTGGAGTGTGGTCAGTCTTTCTAGTTCTATCTCCCTGGAGTGTGGTCAGTCTTTCTAGTTCTATCTCCCTGGGGTGTGGTCAGTCTTTCTAGTTCTATCTCCCTGGAGTGTGGTCAGTCTTTCTAGTTCTATCTCCCTGGAGTGTGGTCAGTCTTTCTAGTTCTATCTCCCTGGGGTGTGGTCAGTCTTTCTAGTTCTATCTCCTTAGAGTGTGGTCAGTCTTTCTAGTTCTATCTCCATGGAACCGCAATTAGAACGTTCTTTGTCGACCGATATATTGAATGTGTTTGAAGCTCGAGTACAGTGCTGAACAGGGGAAGTGGGTTATGGCTGTTATCGTTGCAGACACAGACTGAAGCTTTCAGCAAAAAGGAAAGGTGCAGTGCTTCGTTTTTATCAGACTCTGCGGCCACGAGGACCGTAGTGTATCTTTTTTATTTTACTCCTGTAAGCCTAGCTTGTTCTTGTCAACATCAGTGGAACGGTAGGACAGGGTCTTGGTCGGTTATGGTTAGCCTACCCTGACGCCAGCAATCAGTTATAGGTAGCTGATCACTGTTTCACTCAACGCCTTCACCCCCACCCCCACCCCCAGGTGTAGTCAGTAAGTGTGGGCCACAAGAGACACAAAGAGGCATAACTCTTTCGCGATAGCTCACCTGTGAAGCGCTGCTGACGCTAATAGTTTCAATAGCTGAAGCGAAGCCGTCGGCGTTGCAGTTGTCGTCAACGTAACCACCATTTCCTGAAGCCCAAACGAACAGCGACCCCCGGCCACCTCTTCCCTGATTGATTAAAATGGTTAAAGAGGTCAAGAAGCTTGAATCGAGAAAGAAACGTACACTTTTTTGTTGTTGTTGCTTATTGGATTAAATTTTCATCTTTCTACTTGCGAAAAATTTACATGAACCTTTGGTTTCTTTTTATTTTTTATTTCTTTTTTTTTTCTGCTCTATTTAGCACAATGTTATTTAACATGTTGAGCAATGTGTTGCATTTTTTTTGTTTTGGTTCTAGTTAAAACAATGTTGTATTTAACATGTTGAACAATTGTATGTGTTTTCCTTTGTGTTCTATATAGTTAACACAGTGTTTAATAAAGCTTCTTGGATATTGTATACTTTAATATTGCCTCTGCAGAAAAGCCTTGCACATGCACTGTGACTCTATTAGTCCATATCGAGGAATACAAGTTTATATACTCCAGCTGACTGCTAAAAATGTTATAGAATCTCCAACATTTTACAGTTCAATAGAAAAACAGAAGAGGTACCAGAGAGGTAATTCACAGGGATGCCCATCAACCAGAATAAACGAGTATTTGCATCTAAATGTTCTGTCCCTTTCCGTCTCCCCTGGTGAATCTATAGATCTGAATCTCTGAATCTGTCTAGAATCTATTTTCACAAACTTTCTTTCTGATGATCGCTGGCTTTTACTGTCTGACTATCTACTATATATCGGACTGACCACATCGGTCCAACTCTATCTATCGAACTGCTTTTACATCATCGAAATGTATCTGGCTCACTATATCTAGTTCCATCTGCCTAACCTCTTTAATTTATCCCTGTCTTCGTGTCCGTCTCTTCTGTCTCTCGGTGTTTCTGGCCTCTCTCGGTCTCATCGTTTTATCTTGGAGTCCAGTTTAGTGAACTCCCAATCGGTGTTCCTGCCCCGCCCCTAATTTGTCTACTGGTTTTTCAATCTACGTATCGATTGGTTCTTGAGTCATGACCTGTCATTTTTATGGTGTCGAAGGTTCATCCCTCTGTTTTATTGCCTTTAGAACTTTTTTACCTAAACCTGTTGACTGATTACTAATAGGTCCGCCGCCTATTCGTCGCCAACCAGACTTCTGGCATTTCCTTCTAGCGCCACTGTCCAATTTTCTCAGTTCGTCACCACCTTTCATTTCATTTTCGGAATGGTCATGCCTATTGTACTTACGAGCGTCTTTCCTTAGCACCGTCTCATGCTCGGCGTCATTGTGTCTGTCCTTTTCTAAGTATTTATTTCTTCTTCTGTTTACACTTGTCAGCGTCGAGTCGTAATGTCTTTCTCCAGTATCGTGGGAATCGGTTTGTTTACCGTGTTCTCTAAATTTCCTATATGACGTTTTACTTATTTTAATGCTAACTCCTTAACTATAATATTTTAATTCCAATTTATAAGGCACTATTATAAATGTTGCGTTTAACATGTTTTGCTTTTTTTGTGTTCTAGTTAGCACAATGTTGTATTTAACATGTTCAACAATGTTTTGCGTTTTCTGTTTGTACTAGTTAACACAATGTTGCGTTTAACATGTTCAATATGGTGTTGCATTTTCCTTGTTCTAAGTTAACATTTTGTTTCAACATGTTTAACAAAGTAGACTTTAACACTACATAGATAAAAGACTAGTCTAACTTACTCCGACACATTTGCCAGATGCAAACATCATCAAATATCTTTAATTACAGACGCACTCAGTCTCATAATGAAACATATACAGTTAACCTCATTTATTCCTCGTGCCAAAGCCTTTCGCACTAGACGGCCAGGCCCATCAACGGTTTCCCCATCATCGTTGGGGCCCCAGCTTGCAGAGTAAATATCTATGTGTTTGTGATTGAATCCGATAGAGTCCCCTTCACTGTGATCAGTGATATTTCCATCCAGAGATCGAATACCTGCAAAAGACGAGTTTTACAACAGTTCGAAGTTTTTATCTCGCGTGTGATGGTAGGAGTGGCTTTACTGATATAATTCTTTGGTTAAAGGCAGTGAGATTTTTTTACCCTCTTTGTCGTAGGCCTCCATTCGATCAAGTTGTAAATGGATATGCGGCACAGTGCTGAGGAACATCGCCTGCAGAGGCTAAAAAAATATCTTTCAACAGGAGTAGGCACATTAGACCTTACTGAAGGCATGGCGAGGGCAAAGGTAATCCTGTCATGCCCTAGAGGCACATAGGGATATGGTGTTAGTGCCCATATTTTCATTAACTGTTATTTAATGAAGGGCAATAAGGGAATAATGTAAGATCACGTACAAATCTGTCTCATGGAAAGACATGGCAGTTAGTGACGACTGTTGTTAAAAACTAATTTTAATGTATTAGAAGAATGGTTTTAACCCTTTTGTCGGCAGTATACCGCTCTCAGTATTAATTACTTAAATCTTACATCCTTCACGTGCCGTTAAACGTCACATAGGGCTCGCATAGTTGTTTACCAAGATTTCCTGTTTTCGGCGAGTTTTTCAACTTTATCAAGGAATGTTATGCCCACTAAACTGGCTTCTCTTAACAATGTCCTCTTTAGAGTTCACGTGGTCGATCTCTTTTTCTTCGACCTGTTGTGCTCCACTTGATAGCTTGTTTTGGTATTCTCTGATTGTTTCTTCTCATCACATAACCTACATATTTCCATCTTCTTTTTCTGATCACCCATGAAACACGTTATTATTTGCTCATCTGTCTTATCTCTGTGTTGTTCTTAAATTCATTCCACTTTATACTAAATATTTTCCTGAGGCATTTGTTTTCAAAAGGGTCTAATTTCTTGTCTATTTCTTTCGTTGATTTCCCACTTTCGCATGCATAAATGAGAGTGGATAATCACATTTGAATTGAATCATCTTAACTTGGTGTTTGTGCTTATAACTTTTGAATTCTATATGTTCTCAAGATTTTTGAAGGACAGTGCTGCTTTTTCAGTTCTAATTCTAACTTCCTTCCTGGTGTCATCATCCTGGTCTATGTAGCTGCGAAGGTATCTAAGTCTGTCTGTGTGCATTTTGTGCTCGTCTTTCCTAAATGAAAAGGTGCATGTTTAATTTTTCATCTGTTTTTCGTGTTTCTATTTGTTGTGTTGTTGTTGTATGTGATTTTTTAAAAAAGGCTTTTCCCAAAATATTGTATTGTTGTATGTTCTTCACTTATACGTGCACATCTTACTTTCTTAACTTTCTACCTTTTTGTAAAACTGAAACATACACCTCTATCTCCTCCGAAAAATGACAGTTCCAGTAAAAATTGTGTATAAAAACAAATGGTGAATGTCTGCCTGCAAGGAGAGTCGCACTATGCAGCTGAGCATGAATAAAGGGAAGGCCATAATATTCACTCTAAACAGCTATCTGTTGACAGGCGCCCTGGTTGAAAGCTGATAGAGATGAAATAAAACAATATACATTTTCTACATGATTAACGTGAATTTGATACAGCATTTAATATATAGTTAACTTATTTTATGAAACTGAATGCCTTCGAAACCAGAGATTTAGATATAAATGACTAGAATTTAACTAATCAATATCTGTATATAAAGATGTGGACTACCTCCGATCTTGGAGTCGAAAGCGATACCGACACCGCAGATTTTATTGTTGGCTATCATGGATACCACGCCTGCACATCTGGTTCCGTGTCTGGAAAGTGTTTAAGAAATAAATGCATGAATAAATAGAAATCGATAAAAGTTTGTGAACACGTAATACAGAATAATTTTGGGGTACACTGTAAGACTAAATATATAAGCAAACACAAATCCCTGCAGTAAAGCTGTGATAACAAAATGTTAAAACTATAGAAAACAAAAATAGGAACAGCTTTGTTAATTAACGAGCACACAGTTGTAAGGTTTCTAGTAAATCATACAAAAACATACAAGACAAAAAATGGGTAAAACAGATAAAATATAAATTACATGAATGCTATACAACAAATAAGAATGGAAAAAACAATAGAAAAAAAGAGAGCACTTCGCTGTGACTTGCAAGAAGCTGTGTCCGAGAGTGCAGGTGGTGGAGTATTGTGAATGTTTAAATGAAGACTTGAGGTGTGTTAGGCTGGTAACAAAGAGGGGGCAGGAAAACCGGAAAAGACAGAGAGTTCTTGGTTGATAGGTTAAGGGTTAAACAAACTACTTTAAATCGTCGTGGACAGCTCCGTTACTTCCTTACCGAAAGAGCCAATATTTAAGATTTTTGTTATGATTCAGTGTAAAAATAAACTATTTTCTCCAACACATTTGATTAGACGACAATAATTCCAATCGAAACGGTCGCAAAACTGTAAATATAGCTATTTCGAATGCAACATCAGCAATGCAACTTTCTGCAACAGTACTCTCATTATACTCTGTTTACAAATTAAAGATCTTTAAGGAAATATACTTGTTTTCATTTGTTCTGTCATAGCGCGGAGTTGGATCTTCATCATTGCTGTTGAAATCGTGACTTGCAAGAGGATCCTGATGAGAGACGTATATTTACATGAAACTGTCCTGTTGTAGCTCTTTTTGTCGGGGGTGAAGGCGCTGTCCAGTTTGGCAGTCAGGGACCTATAGCTGACATGCTAGACTCAGGGATGAAGAACCATAGCTGTCCTACCTTTCCATTGGTACCCCCAGTAAAAAGTCTATCCTGGCTAACGGGGGTTGGGGATCGCTATAGTCCCCATGGCGACAGAGTCTGGTAAAGAAGCACTGCATACCCTCACCTCCCCGCTTCTTAGCTACATTCAGGAACTTAAAAAAATAGCCCCCTCCCCCCCCCAGTCCACTCCCAATCCGACACGATACGTTCACGGCATCAGCTGCAAAAAATATCATACTCACATATAGAAGAAGAAAAAGAGGAAAAAGAAGAAGATGAAGAAGAAGATCTCAGTCCGTTCATGCTTTCAAGCTAAATGATAAATTGTCATGTGGACGTAGCAAGAAGATTGTTTTAGTAAAAACAAAAGTGGCTATATAGGCTGTCTAGCAGATAAAAGTTATTTTGGAAAGTTTATTTGCTTGGATTATGGAAACAAAATAACAGTTATATTATAAACAGAAAAGAAAAAAATGCGGTGATTGGTCGCCTTACACCCTGATTTCATCTATGAGTCTTTTTTTTTCCTTTTTCAGTGCCTCAAGTATGAACGTATCTATTATTTTCCCACTGTGATTTTATCTAATGTTTTCCATTTCTTAGTACCACTCACCACGAACGTACTTAGTTATCTTATCTAATTGTTTTCAGTTTCTAAGTGTCACTCATCATGAAAATACCCAGTTTGCAAAAATCTTATCTCATGTTTTCCATTTCGTAATGTCATTCACCATGAAAATACCTAGTTTTTAAAAATCTTATATAATTGTTTCCCATTTCTTAGTGTCACTCAGCATGAAAGTACCCAGTTTTTCATCTTATCTAATATTTTTTCCTAGTTTCTCAGTGTCACTCACCATGAATGTACCTAGTTTTTTTCATCTTATCTAATGCTTTCATTTTCCATCTCTTATTGTTACTCGACTTGAAAGTACCTAGTTTTCCAACTTATCTAATGTTTTTTTTTCAATTATCAATGTCATTCATCGTGAAAATACATGTTTTCTATCTCATCCAATGTATACAATTTCTCTGTATCATCCAGCATGAAAGTACCTAGTTTTCCTATTGTTTTTCCATTACTCAGCATCATTCACTTTACTGTGAAAGTACCTGGTATTCTGTCTTGATTTTGTCTAATGTTTTCGACTTCTCAGTAATACTCAACATGAATGTACATAGCTTTCCATCTTGATTCTTATCCAGTCTTTCTCAATGTCACCTGAACACGCTTAACTGTACCCATACTTAATTTTGTGCCTTCTCTTTCCCACTGCTGCTATGTATGAATTTATGATTTCTCCTTATTTCATCTAGTTTTTCTTTTTTTTCATTTGTAATTGTCATTTTGTATGAACATACGTAATTGTCCTTCAGATCTGGGTGATCTCTTTCAAGTCCTGAAATTAGAAAGAAGGAAATGAAATTCTGCGAAAACTAAAGACTATGAGATAAGTCATCGTCATTTTTGTCTTTAATGTCACAGATATCTTCACAATCTATGCCATTTTTTATGTCTTTTATGTAACTACTTAGGTCTGATACTTTTCAATACCCAAGCCACTTTGACTGACTGCTTTTCTACATGTTTCCTCTCTCTCTCTCTCTCTCTCTCTCTCTCTCTCTCTGCGTTTCCTTCCTCTTCTTTCTAGCATTTTTTTCCCACAATTGCACCTTACACCTCCAACTAGAATTAATTTGTTTGAAGAATCTGTAATGACGGATATTATCGGGGCAGCGGAGGTTGAAGACATTTTGGGTAGAGCCTGAGTCGGATAAACTGCAGCATTTATAAAAGGGTTGGAGTGGATGTAAGAAGTAACATTTATAAAAGGGTTGGATTGGATGTAAAAAGTAACATTTATAAAAGGGTTGGATTGGATGTAAAAAGTAACATTTATAAAAGGGTTGGAGTGGATGTAAGAAGTAACATTTATAAAAGGGTTGAATTGGATGTAAAAAGTAACATTTATAAAAGGGTTGGATTGGAATCAAATGTAACATTTACTAAAAGAACTGGAGTGGTATAAAAATGTAACATTTATAAAAGAGTTGGATTGGGATAAAATGTAACATTTATTAAAAAGGTGGGAGTGGGGTAATGTTTATAATTATGTTAGAGTATAAGGACAGACAAATATAGGACCCACAGTTCGAAGAAATCTGCGTTAGAATTGGAGTCCATATAAATGCAATATCTGTAGAAGGGTAAGAGTTAGACAGCAGGAAATGGAGGAGCGAGAATAGGAAGCAATTTTGGGCGAGTGGAAGTGGATAAGAGTTTACAATATCTGAGAAGAGAATCAGAGTGGCAGTCAGACAACTGAATGAAATAGGAACCAGAGCCGATAAAAATGTTTCCTTTATGAAACAGTGGAGCGTTAGAAGCACAAAAGAGTAAGGAGTGGGATGGCTTGATCTTCCACTTCACAGCTCTGGGCTCTGAGTATGCTGAGTTACGTTTCTCGCTTCCTACATTGAATCAAAGGAAGTTGTTTTTTTTTTTCAGTAGGTTCCACTGCTAACGGATGACATTACGTCCATCCCTAATCCCTTCGCCAAAATGCAGTGCCACAAGAGCCTAATGCAAAGAGCACTTGTATGTAACTGAGATAGGGCAGAGACCTCTTCAGTTCACTGGATATACACTTCTGAACGAGGAATAACACAAAGGAGAGACAAAGGCTTGCTCTATACAAAATGTGGGAGACATAAAGAGATCTAGAAAGTCGGGCGAGATATGGAACTATGAGAAAAATGTATAATTATACGAAACTGTGTTAACAGCAGAAGGTTAAACTTAAATATGAAGAAATAAAGCTAGAATTAGCTTGAACTTTACCGTCGTCGATAATTGTAACAACTACATTTTTTCCTGTTATGCCTCTTTTCCACACGCTCTTCACCCTGAGATCTGTGCTGATTATTTCCCTACGTTTTGTTTGCTGTAAAGCATAAACATGAAAGGTTTATAAAATAAACATAGGCACGAAACACGTGTCTGGAATAACATGCTGTGATGCCCAAAAGTGAGCAGTACTCCCCCCATCCCCCCGGCGACAGTGGGAAAGTCCAGAGAGAAGAAGGGTGTAGTGATAAAAATGAGAATGGCAGGGGCATGAGAACTAAATGACTCCAAAAACAACAAATGTTTTTGAGAGCGCTAGGAGTCTGGTTTTGGAAGGCTGGAGGGGAGGGGGCGCAGCCCGAAATATGCTTGGGAACCACTGATCTTATTTTCCTGAAAATCAAATTCCGCTCTTTTTGCAGAAAGAAAATGAAAATCTATTTTAAAAATTTTTATTTGTAATGAATATAAAGAGTAAATTGTGTTCTAGATGAAAATAGACTGGGCCTTGGAATACAAGCACTGTTTGCCGCAATTGTAGTAAAAATCTTACTTCTTACATCCTTTCCGTGCCGTTAAACGTCACATAGGCTTCGCGTGGTAGTTCGCAAAGACTTCCTGTTATCGGCGAACTTTTCAACCTCATCAAGGGATTTTACGCCTACTAATTTGGCCTCTCTTAACAGTGTCCTCTTTAGAGTTTCATATGGTCGGCCTTTTTTTTTTCTTCGGCCTGTTGTGTTCCACTTGATAGCTTGTTTTGGGATTCTCTGATCATTTCTTCTCATCACGTGACTGATGAACGACGTATGTCCATCTCCTTTTTCTTTCTTCAACAGCTGTTCTTTCTACGTATATTTTTTTCCGTCTTGATTAATGGGAAGTTTCATTATTTTTGTTTTTTTCCCGGTCACTTTCATGTCATGTTTTACTAGCCATTGAAGTCAGGGTATGTTTTTTTTCTTATATCGAATTCACATTGTCACTGATAAGAGTTATGTCACCAGCAAAATCGAGATCTTCTAGTTGGGTCCCATGTATCCAATAAATGCCATTTTACCTATACAATATTTTTTCATTATGGCAATTCGCTCAATCCTTTTTCTGTGTTCACTGCACAAACATATCCGTTGTAGAAGTCCTTGATGATGTTGACAGTTTTAGACGGTATTCCATACAGACTTAAAATTCTCCACAATTTAGTCAACATAGGAATCAAATATTAGTAGAAAGTCATTAGAAAGCCTGTTTAGTTTAAATGATGCTCGGCAAGTTCTGCAACAGCTTACATTTAACCGCTTCAGAAATATCTTCTACGTTAGAGAGTGCCTTTAACATCGTAATTGGCATTTTTCTAAGTAAAGTTGTTGTGCTCTGGATATGTATCTTTTTGTGCCTTTTCTACCTTCAGATGCTACTGAGGTTCTGCTTCAGCCACTTTCATATCTGAAACTGCATAGATCCTGGCTTATTATGCAGTTCTGACCACCATACAGTTGAAAGAAATTTTCAAACATAATCGCAAGCAGGTAGTGGTTGTATTGTGATTATTGAATTTATCCCTTCTCTTTAACGGCGTGTTAAAAATAAAATTAATATAAATTAACTACAATCGTGTTTTTGTTCTACATCTGCGAAATTATCATTTTGAATTGCCGTAAATGATAATAAAAAAATTGTTCCAATAAGAAACATGACACTTGCCCACAGCAAAGTGTTAGAGAATAGTTCATATGTTTAGAATAGTTCATATGTTTAGAATAGTTCATATGTTTAGAATAGTTCATATGTTTAGAATAGTTCATATGTTTAGAATAGTTCGTATTTTTAGCCTTTCAAAGAACTGTAGACAAGTGGGATCATTAAGTGTATAGGGAGCTGTCCTTCTGTTGGTAGGCAGCTGCTCGTCCTACCAGAGTCCATGGTTCGAATCATGGTCTTTCTCTTACTTTTTCTCTTTCTTTCAAATATAAATTGCTTTATCTATCATTTCTTTGAAGGCTAACCATAAACATTATGCTCTATCACTTTAAATGATTAAAATGAGATTGTATCTTGTTATTGATCAATAAAATATGGTGGATGTGTTGCTTGCTACAGAAATGAATTCTTGTGGACTCTGGCGTTGTTCTATGTGCTATGAGCTAAGGCCAGACTTCACGCTAGTAAAATTCATAGTGTAAATGTATAACCTAATGATTGTGAATTTATCTATCCACTTACTGGCCCTAGCTGGTTAATGTACCATTCATGGGCAAACAGAGGGTCGTCCAGCATCCCATTTCTCTCTACGATGTTCCGAGCAACTCGACGATCTATAAAGTCTCTCTTAGAGCGAGATTTATGCTGCTGCTGTTCTGCATACAACACCTAAAATAAAAGAAACTGAAGCAAATGCACACATTTCACGAATGAAGTATAAATCGTTGCCCAAAATGTGGAAGACATTTCTAAATAAGAAATATGTGGAGAAATAGATGATCTGACGTCCTAGAAGACGTACAATGAAAGGAATGCGTCATTTAAAAAAAAGGTCTGAAATTAGCGAAAACAATAAGGAAATGATATGAATAATTATTTGTTGTGTTCACTAATTTCTTGTGCTCATTATTATAATTATTATTATTAGTACTATTATTATAAAATTAGATCTCCCATGTGGTTACTGGGGCCAAGATCTGGGGAAAAAAGAATAGGACCACTGCCACCTTCCACGTATGTCGTATGAGGCGACTATAAGGGTTGTGGCGTAGGCCAACGACCTGTTCCCTATAATAAAACTGGGGCGTTACAGAGACACGGAGAGGAAAACCAGGAAACTTTGTCTTGGAAAAGGAACGGACTAAAGTCGGATAAATAAACTCCAGAAGTTCGATGAGGGAATAGGAAAGACATAAATTTTAAGAAGTAACAGCCTGCTGAGCAAGAGACCAAGTCAGCTCATTATCCAACACTTGCAAGCATCCAGGGATAGAGAATGCTTGTTTCAGGAGCTTGTGCAGTATCCGTGGCTGTTAATGGATAGAGTATGTGGGGAAAAAACACAACATAATATGCGAATTTCAATTTTGTGAATAAAATATTTCGTCGAACCTAAAACGAGTGAACACGCGCACACAAACAGACTATTAGTTTTGTTTGTAGCTCATAACACATATTCAGAGCTGCCCGTATTCCAGTTTGCTGCCGTGCTGACAGATCTGACATTCTTTCCCAATATGATGTTCATACATACAATTTCCTTGGAAGGAGTTGGCAGTACCAACCAACTACAATTAGATAATTACCAACTAATCAATGGAATAAAAACTGGTTAATATAAATTCTGCATCCAGCCATCGGTAGCCTGAATTTATTGCAAAAGTTACATCATGCAATTAGCGGGCAACACAAATGTCAGATTCTCAGCTTCATGAAATATTACAGAAACGAAGTTTGCTTACACGTTTATCACTAGCAAGCCTCCGTGTATGGTGGATGGATCTTCGCCCTGATGAATGAGGGACGTCCGTCCTTTGTAGTAGATAGTGGTCTGGAAAACTTTTAAACTGTGTGGAACAAGAAAATATAAATGCAATAAACATGGTACACAGTGATTTGGGAAACTTTTAAACTGCATGAAACAAGAAAATATAATAAATATAGTACATAGTGGTCTGGGAACTTTAAAACTGCATGAAATTAGAAAATATAATAAATATAGCATATAATGGTCTGGGAACTTTTAAACTGCATCAAATAAGAAAATATAATAAATATACTACATAGTGATCTGGGAACTTTTGAACAACATGAAACAATACCGCAGAAAAATAACGAGATGTTTCGCAGAATGTTGAAGAGATGCAATTATATGAAGGCAATAGATGTAAAAATTCAAATAAGCAAATATTAACTCGATTGTTCTAGTGGTCGACTGTGTGTTTACATGGATTAAAAAATGTGTTTTAAAAATCCAATTTTCCAGTTACATTATGAAATGAATAAACGATATTGATTCTTACATCTTAACATCCTTCCCGTGCCACTAAACGTCGCATGGTAGTTTGACAAGATTTCCTGTCCTCAGTGAGTTTTTCAACCTCATCAAGGGATGTTATGCCTACTGAACTGGCCTCTCTTAACAATGTCCTTTAGAGTTTCACGTGGTCGACCTCTTTTTCTTCTACCTGTTGTGTTCCACTTGATAGCTTGTTTGGGGATCCTCTGATTGTTTCTTTTCATCACATGACCGACATAAGTCCATCTTCTTTTTCATATCACCCATGAGACAGGTTGTTGTTTGCTCATCTATCTTATCTCTGCGTTGTTCTTGAATTCGTTTCACTTTATACAGAGTATTTTCCTTAGGCATTTGTTTTCCAAAGAGTCTAATTTTTTGTCTATTTCGGTACTTGTTTTCCTACTTTCATATGCATAAATTAGAGTGGATATTATATTTGACTTGAATAATCTTAACTTGGTTTTTTGTGTGCATATATTGGTTAGAGAAGGTGAATTAGCGTGACAGTTTCATAATTACCGATATTTAGTTACGAGTTAGTGTGTCAGAAAGCTGTGGGCGTGTTTCAAATTGTGGAGTTTCAGCTTGTCAAGCCAATCAGATTCTAATACTTAATACAGTATGATACACTTCACAAAATTCTCATGGTGAGAATTTAGCGAGACAGAACATTTGCAAAATGTTCATTGTAGGCAGAATATACAGTGCGATCACCCAGATGTATACGTCTCCTTTTCCTTCGACGCTCCTTCAAGCTGCACTCCGACTGTCATGAATTTCAATGTGGATCTGCATTTCTGCGTTAGGCTTCCGCTGATAGCGTTTGTGACCTGTGGTGGGTCTTAGAAGTTTGGCTGAGTGTGCTGCAAATAGGAACCCATGAGCGTGTCAAATGAGCAACGGTGTCATCATTGCTTTCAAAATGGCGATCGATTCTGTGCATTCGAGGTTCTGAGCTTAGTGCTATGGCACCACTGTGAGCTGTGAACCTCGCGCAAACAGCATTAATGATCCTTCTTTGTGTCTATTTCGCCAGTGGTGAGCTATGATGGTCTTTGTGTGTTCTGGTTCGGCTTGGCACATTAGCTATGGAGTTCAAGCTCAGAGCGACTAGTTTCCCGAATGTTCCTTTTGTAGTTTCAAAAGTGGCGTCCTCATAGAGTGGCTCATCATCAAGGACTGATACGAAGGACCCTGAATGAACATTCTGTGGAACTCTCATTGACCCAGGCGGTGGAGCGATTATGGGAGTATATGGTTCATGATGATACCGAGAACCTAATAGTGAACTGAACTAGGCTGGTTAGACTCCGATGCGATCGATTCGATTGTGCAACTGCTTTCCTGTTTTCTAATATATTCTTAAGAAGTTCTTTTGGTTCACACAATTCTTTCTGATGATGATAATGATGATGATTATGATTATTATGATGAGATGATGATGGTGATGATGATGATGATGATGATGATGATGATGATGATGATGATGAAAAGAGAAAGAAAAAAGGAAAGAATATTCCACTACCTCCCTGACAACCCGATAACCATGGGTTTCTGCCACGGCCCTGACTACATGCAGCCCTCCAGGTATCTCAACAGCCCAGGTGTTAAAATAATGACCACTATTGTCTGCCGAGGTCCCTCTGAACAGATGACCGTTCAAACAAAAAGTAGCAAGAAGTACCATCAACCAGGAGTATGTCATTTTTCGAGCTCGCTCTGAGAAGTGATACAAACCGATAAAAGCATTTTAAATTTATAATTCATTCATTCTGAACACAATGAATTAAATACTATGGTTAGTCAAAAGTTCGTCACGTTTTTGCAGTGCTTCACTGCTGCACAAAACCAAACAACATAATCTATATGGTGCGTAATGTTAATAACGATGTAACGTCACTCTTTAAAATACAGTTCACACTTTTCAGCCAGTGCCGGGAGTCATTTGTAGAACCACCCTGAAGGCTTTGAGGCCAAGAAATCTCTCATGCCGGCGAAACTTCCTCCAGTGAACTTATTTCTCGCCCTTGAAGGAAGTGTGCCATCGTGCGAAAAAGATGGTAGTAAGAGGGTGCAGTGTCGCGACTGTATGGTGGATAGGGCAGGACTTGATTTCCTTTAGTTCCATGAGTTGTCAACGGGTCACTTTGGAAGTATGTGATGGGCGTTGTCTTGATGGAGAATTACCCTCTTTCTTTTGATGAGTGCTGAGTACCGGCTGCGCAGACAACCATGCAGCCGGTTCATTTACTCAGCATACAGATTCTACGCAGCGACCAAACGAAACCAATTCTCAATGCAAGGGTCTCGAAGTTCCACCAGATGCAAAGCATAACCTTCTTGAACTGACCTCGTCGGATAACCGCGTCTGCCACCTGACCTGGCAGGAGACATACTTGTGTTGAGGTACTGCAGCAGAATCCGCTCTTCCTCCCTAGTGACGATACGGTGTAGAAACCTTTTGTCATGTGAGTTTGCCAACAGTTGGCGTCAGACGTCATCACGTCTTTGCGTTTGCTGGGGAGTGAAATCATTGGGGACACGTTGAGGCTGCTCGCTGCTGAAGCAGGTCTTGTGCAAATGCCGAACTATGGTGCTTTTGAGATGGGCCCAGCTAGGCTGACAAGCGCCGAATACTGAAACTGGGATTGCCCCCCCCCCCCAAAAGTATGGCGCAGGGCTTAATCATTGGTGGTCGAGGGGTGTCCAGACCCGGGATTGTTTTGGATGTCGGTGTTCCTAGACCTTAATCTTTGGAACCATTTCCTTGTAGTGCTGTAATCAACTGTTCGTTCCCCTTCCACACAGCAAATTTCATGGTAGTTGTGTAGGCACTCATCCCTTTCTTCCAATAATGCCTTGTGAAGATGCGAACGACAATGTTTCAGCAAAAGTCTTTTTCAAGGATCACATATAAAAACAACACAACAGATTTTTAAAAACACGAAAACTGTATGAAAAATATATGGTTTTGTCGACCGATTGTTTAAAATTGGCCTATCTCTCGCAAAGACTATCGCGTCTGCAGTATGTAATGTGCGTTGATTGTCAATATCACGCTTTCTTCTCGTTCATTAGCGCAGAGAAAGCCGGCTGCCGCCGGTTAAAGGAAATGAAACGCAGCCGGGGTCGAAAGGGATTCGCTCTGAGAAGAGGGCTGCCTAATTTGCCCAGGGTAGGTCTGTCAGTAGATATCCGACTAAGGTTCGGTGAAGAAAGCTATCTGGTTGATCCTGCTAGTAGTCATATACTTGTCTCAAAGATTAAACCATGCATGTCTAAGTTCACACTGTCTCACGGTGAAACTGCGAATGGCTCATTAAATCAGTCGAGGTTCCTTAGAACACGATCCTATTTGGATACCTGTGGCAATTCTAGAGCTAATACATGCTTATCAAGCTCCAGCTCGTGGAAAGAGCGCTTTTATTAGTTCAAAACCAATCGTCGTTGCCCTTCACGGGGCGCGGCGTCCCAACTGGTGAGTCTGGATAACTTTGTGCTGATCGCATGGCCTTCTGTGCCGGTGATGCATATTTCAGATGTCTGCCCTATCAGAAGTCGATGGTACGCGACATGCCTACCATGTTTGTAACGGGTAATGGGGAATCAGGGTTCGATTCCGGAGAGGAAGCATGAGAAACGGCTACCACATTCAAGGAAGGCAGCACGCGGGCAACTTACCCACTCCCGGCACGGGGAAGTAGTGACGAAAAATAACAATATGGGACACTTTCGAGACCCCATAACTGGAATGAGTACACTTTAAACCCTTTAACGAGGATCTATTGGAGGGAAAGTCTGGTGCCAGAAGCCGCGGTAATTCCAGCTCCAATAGCGTATATTAAAGTTGTTGCAGTTAAAAAGCTCGTAGTTGGATCTCAGGCGCAGGCGGGCGGTCCGACTCACGCCGATTCACTGCCCGTTGTCTCCTGCTCTACCGTCTGCCGGCTCTCTCCCTACGGGTGGTCCTCGCTGAGCGTCCAGGGTGGCCAGCGCGTTTACTTTGAAAAATTTAGAGTGTTCAAAGCAGGCCCCCGCCGCTGGCGTGATTCTTCAGCTGCCGTGCATAGAGTGGAGCTACTTCTGGTGCAAATAAGGTTGACGTGCGACACAGCTGTGGAACAGGTGAAAGAAAGGAATAAGCGAAGTAAACAGTAGTCAAATCACGGCACCTCTGGTCTGGGGGACGGCCACGTCCTAAATGCACTCATATCAGGCGAAATACCTGAACCGTCTTAACCCAGAGATTAAGACACTGCTGGCGAGATTATTCGGATGCCGCGCGTGGAGTGAAGCTCCTCTCGGCCAAAGATGAAAATGCAGAAAAGCAATCAGGGTTGCTGTGTGGCGCCGATGTGAAAAGGTGATGGAAAAGATAAAGTGAAGTTTAATCGGTATGTCCAGTAATATCACTGCGAGAGCTACTCATACCACGGCGTCTCTGCTCTAGAGGTCGCCCAAATCCGAAATACACCCATACTGGTGAAATATGCCTAACCGGCTTACACTAAGGGTGAAACTTGATGGGTATGTATGTCACGATACCTCTGCTCTAGAGGTTGGTCATGTCCTAAACACGCCCATGCTGGGATAATATGCTAAACCGGCTCAACCCAGGGGTGGAAGTCACTAGTGGCGAGGATTCATCCTCCTGGACAAAATCTCCGTTCTGGTCACAACTAGGAAGGGTAGCGGCCACGACCACAAAATGCTGAAGTCGGAGACACTGGACCAGGGCAGTTTAGATAGGCAATCACCTTTCACTCGGCGGGGATGTATGCGTATCCTAATCACGCTGAGGTTTTCCGGTGAGAAAATCCAACTCTGGAATGGAAGGGCAACCATCTCTCACCCGGCGATGATACACGGGTATCTCAAAACATGTTGAGGTTTTCCGGTGAGAAAGTCCAACTCTAGCCTGGATGGGCTACCACCTCTCACCCAGCGGGGATATATTGATATCCAAAACACGCAGAGGTTTTCCGCTTAGAAACTCCAACTCTAGATCAAACTGGTGCAACGAAAACCATGGTGTCACGCAATCCCGCTTCTGAGACCCACCAAGAATACAGGTCAAGCTTTGCGATACTCTGAACCTCTTGCGGTCCTCTCGGGACCTAACGAAGCCCACTATGGGCTAGAGAGGAAGACCAGAAAGGGCCTGAAAAAAAGTTCCTCCAGCAAGAATGAGGAAATGCAGCGAAGTGAGTGGGATTAAGACAAGGAATCATGTTTGGTGTTTCCCTGGTTTTCTGTATGGTGATCTTATATATGATTGGGACGTGATCACTTCCTGCCAGCTGGCTATTCATTGTTCTGGTTGTTTTATTGTGTATATCATCTGTAGCCATCGCAAGGATAGGAGTACTAGCTGTTTTCCAGACTCTAGAAATGTATGTCCTCTGACTGGTTTATGAGGATGAGCCCTTTTTCCATCATCCAGTCCTCGCCTTTGTGGTCAGTGGTTTCACAGCCCCAGCCTGGCGAATGGCTATTGAAGTACCAATCAGGAGGTGTCCGGATATTTTAAGCTGGATTTTTATAGTGTCTAGAGCTGTTTTCAGTGAACTATAGCAGTAGGTGAACTGATCACTTATCTCGCGATTCACTGACTTAAAATAGGTATGCGTATTCTAAGAATGACGCAACAGATGACATCAGCATGACGTTGCGAATGACAGTACAGTGTACCAGACGAGAACCATAAGTGCAAAACTAGGACATCGAAAAACATGACGAATTGTTTTATTCACCGTAATAGAACATTTTTTTAAAGTGTAGCCAGTGCTATCTTAATACTCAAAGTTTTTAACTTAATATTTGAACTGGTGGTATGTTTACATTATTTCATGTTATTTCCGCCCTAAACATAAATTATTTTGGCCAGCAAGAATTATATTACCGCAAATAATGTCATTTGAAAAACTGCGAATTATAAATATCCATACCTAACTACAGACTATTCTGGAATTGCAGGCTTGGTTTGTTAAAAGAATACAGTTTTCGATAACTAAACATCACCTGAATTCCTCTAAACTGATGAATTTGTTTGTATTCTAAATATTTCTATAGCTTAACTAAAAGTTTGGAAGCGAAGAGGAGAACGGTCACCATGGAAACAGTTGTCGAGGGAAAAAAGGAGGGGGAGGAGTTGTAGTTGTTGTTGTTGTTGGAGGGGCGGGGTGAGAAACTATAGCTAGCCAAAATAATATCTTCTCTGTTCAGGCTCCTGTTAAATGGTTCAGCCTAACGGGACAAAATTCGCCGCGGACCCAATGATAGTGGTGTTTTGTTTTTGTTTTTAATCCGGGTATTCGAACAAGCCACTGTAATCCACTTCAAGTCCGACACGATGCCTGTTTGTCGTCATCGTCACTGCATCTTCTGCTAAGATTACCTTACTTGCAATTCTCAAAAGATAAAACAGCATCTGTTTGAGAAATGTTATTTAAAATTGCCTTCATAGAAGTACAGAAGATTCCCGCTTCTTATTTGTCAGTGAGGAACCATAGCAATGGCAAACAGCAAATATCTGCCAGTCCAAAGCATGGCCTTTATTTCGCTTGCAAATGCATTTTGACAACAAACAAACAAAAAATAAATAACAATGTACATCACTTGGAAGGTTGGGCGTGGAAGCTAAATAAGCAAAAAGCTTAAATATACAAAACTACAATACTACCTACAACGAACAAAACCTTACCTGTGAATAAGACTCTCCCTTTTCAAACTCCGCTGTCTTAAATAGATGTAGGGCTTTTGCCTGGACAAAGGCTATGATTGGAGGAGATTGATGTCATCTTGAACCCACGCATTTACAAGTTTTTCCATCTCACCAATGAAACTGCCTCGCTTTCTGATGAGTTTATATTATCGAGCGCCCTAACACGCTGGCTTTATTTTAAACTATTATACCAACTATTGTACAAATTATGTCTGGCTTCTTGCCTCTTCACCGCCGTGCCTTGTTCTTTCATTTGGATTATTTATACTTTTCTTCCAAATTTTCAACCTGATGGGCTTTTAGCTTTATCACAACACTTTGGTACCATTATGAATTTAATAACAACAAATATAAACAGAAATATGAACAACAATTGCAGATTTTTTAGAACAAGATCCAGCTAAGAATCTTTGGGCCCATAAAGGATACCAGCAGTGGAGAACGGAGAGCTAGAAAGAACACTGAACTGAACAGCTTTTTAAAATCTCAACGAATTATAAATGTCTTGAAAGTGAACAGAATACTACGCTGGCTGGGCCATGTAGAAAGAATGGAAGAGAACAGACAAACGAAAATTATGTTTGCACAAGAGATGAGGGGAACAAGAACAAGGGGTAGACCAAGACACAGATGGAAAGACAACATAAGAGGATATAAAAGAAGTTGGTGTCACCAACTGGAGAGAGAAGAATAGGAATAGAGATGAGAACTTTATCTGTAGCAGTGAGCCTTAATGGTTTGGAAAGCTGAAGAAGAAGAATAATAAAGAGAAATACATAAGGTGCACTAGACAAAATTTAGAAGAGACTTCAGAAAGTAAAAGGTGAAACAGTTATTGATAAAATTTGTTATTCTAACACAGACCCAAGGAAAGACGACGCGCGTGAAATTTGACGGGTTTTATGGTACCATCTGAGAACACCTACCACGCTTTTCATGGTGACTAGTCTCGAAATAATATAGACATCATGATATAAGAGACGAATGTTGACGATGTCTGCGAAACATGACGAAGTAGCGAGTCACGTGACGAGTCAATAATGGAGTGTTATAATTGAAAAGAGGCGAAAGAGCGAAGTGACGAAACAGCGAGGTCTCCTACGTGAGTTGCAGCATTCTGTGTCAAAAATCCTCTTATTTGTTCGATATGCTGATATTGGATCCAAAGATACGTTGTATGTAATTCGTCTTAGTTTCCGCAATACCTTGTACTGAGGTGTAAAGAAAATTTGACGAACTTTACGCGTACGAGGGTCGTTGAGAAAGTAATGCCCCACAATTGTTTTTTTCCTCAGAATATATTTATTGGAAAAGTTGAAAAAGTCAATATACAGTATACGAAATGGATGTTTCCTTTACACACACTATACTTCTACATAGTCTTAATAAACTTGTAGGTTCTTATGTCAGCGTGAAACAAGAGCATGCATGCCTTGTCTGTACCAGGTCTTGTTCTGTTCACGTAGCCATGTCGTTACTGCATGAATCACACTCTTGTCATCATTAAACCTTGTCATTCGAGCATAATCTTTAAGTGGCTCAAAACGATGGAAATCTGAAGGTGGCAGATCCGAACTGTACGGTGGATGGTGCAGCATCGTCCAACCCAGTTGGTAATTTCTTCCCGGGTTCTCAGACTTGTGTGAGGGGTATGATGTCGTGCTGAAGCAAAATTTCCCGTGGACTCTTGTGAGGCCAAACTCGGCTGAAGCGCTTCTTCAGTGTTCTCAGGGTCTTGAACGACGCCTCCGAAGTGATGATTTCACTTTTTGGCAAAACATCCACAGGAATGCTTCATCGATGTCCCAAAAAGACAATCATCATGATTTTTCCGGCTGAGGAATTTGTATTGAATATCTTGTTTCAGTAACTGAGGATGATGCCACTCCAGAGACTGTCTTTTCCACGCTCCAACAAATTCGAAAGAAATTGTTTTTCTTTCAAGTCTGTGATCTGTTGTGAGACTTCGTGGAACCATCTTGTGCACACCTTCGAATATTCGGTAGTCTGGATAATTGCATTTGCTGTTTCATTGCCAACTGAAAGATGTAGGGACAGTTGCTTAGTGGTGATGTGCCTATTCTGACGAATAATGACATCAGTGCTTCTATCGACTTCACAGTTTCCACATACAACATATACACTTTTGTGAATGTTCACCACAGGTTCTTTCTTTGCAACCAAGAATTCAATTACAGCTCGCAGGTTGTAACGTGTGTCGTTGACAGGCGACATTTCACCACCGCCTTGCGCTCTGTAGGAATGATTTGAAATTTCCTACATGACGCGGGAAAAGCATGAAAAACCATTTTTCTATATTTTTGACTATGAACAAATGTGGGGGATTACTTTCTGTACGACCCTCCTATGATGTTTTCATGTTTTCCAGAGCGCGCGCACACACACACGCACACACACACACACACACACACACATATATATATATATATTGATTGATTTATCTCGGTGAATCAAATAAAAACATACCTTTGTATCACTGCTAACAAATATCTATTTAAAAAATCCGAAGTTTTGCAGTCCAAATGTCCTTTTTAATATTTTTATTTATAGCAACGTATCGTTTTCTTCTAAAAAAAAAGTTGCTTGCGCGAGAACAGAAATACAGAACTCATTGAAAATGCGAATTGCTTTAACAAAGGGTGAATTATTATCGACGATAAATAGTTGGAAGTACGCCATATATCTGCCATCTTGTGCTGTGAAAATTAGCACCTGTCGTTTTTTTTTTATTACTAGATTTGATCAGCCTCATCAACCCGATATCAAGAACATTGTCTTTGACATCCAATTATTAGTGTCTAAAATGAATTTACTATTTTACTAACACAAGCTTTTAAATTGCTTTATAGAAAATTACTCTGATAAAAATTAATTATTCCATCCATATTGTTGTGTTCTACGTATATGAGGATTAAAATTTTCAACTACTATCTACCGTAAGTTAAAAATCGGCCTCTTCTCATCTTCTAGTAAGAACATGGCAAGCGTGTTTATTTGAATCAGTTTTGGGGTCCTTTAATTGTGCTTTGTGAAAGTAATGAAAGAGCTAATTTGGTAATGAAAATGTTAATACCATCACTAATTAAATCAGGAGACAAAGTAAGAAGTCCTACGAGTACACATTTGAATACTTTAACTCTTGCTAACCAACATGTCTCTCTTCTTCCATAAACTTTCATAAGACCAAATTAAATAAGAGTTAAACTGATTATGATCACAGCTTAAACCACAAAGCAAGAAGTGGACCATAAGATACAACCAAAGTTATGTGTACTTTAAAACTTTAAACCTAAACATGAAATCCCCCCAAAGAGTCTATTATCAACTATGAATATTGAGAGATGGGCAAAACAACAAAAAAAAAGACTCAAAAACTGAGTTAAATTCTTTGATAATGGATTGCCCCAACAGATAATAAGTAGTAGAATGTACGGTTAACTGAATGTGAAAATATATATAGGCCCAGTATAGTGAAGCTGTTGAAAATGCATATTAGTGGAATGGAGGAGTTTCATTACTTGGCTGGGATATGACAGAAAAATAATCTTCCTGTCTCAGTCATTTGCATGTCCCTTGCGGAACTTTGCCTCCCTAACAGCTCTCCTGTAGGCCTTTCTGTTGTAAGCAAGATGCCCTGCTGCTGATGCTGTATACTTTCTCTTATTCTAAGAATTCTTCTTGATCATTCAATATGTATGATATAACTTTACTTACTGAAACTTTCATAGAATTCTGTTACTATCTTTCTCTTTCATTTTAAATGTTGCAGGTTGAGAAGGTCCTTCATGGGCATATCTAAAAAGCAAGCTTCTATGTGGCTTCACGACTGACAATAACATACTGAACCATCGTCTTAAACCAGGATTTTGTTAACAAAGAATAAAGGCTACTGAAATGTGGTTCTTAAGAAGGATGCTTCACATACTATGAACAGCCATAAAGACAAATGAATGTGGATAGAGGTGTATGGTGTAGTTTTAGAAAGTGACAGAGGGAGTGAGTAAAGTGAGAAAAAAAGAATAGAAAGTATGAGAATATGTATAAATGAAAAACATACAGCATACGATATTTCGCCTGGAACTTTTTCGAGGATTACATGCACAGACGAGACAGAAACAAATACAAATAACTAAACGAAGAACTTAATTAATATGGCCTCATCCAGAAGTAGGATGGCCTCATCCAGAAGTAGGAAACAGAGAAATGCGTGTCCATTATAAGATGCATTGAGAACATGCGGGCCATACGATGGATAAGCCGATAGAGCCAATCGTCAAGAAGAGGTGGAGAGAGATGTATTTAATTAGTGATGGTATTAACATTTTCATTACCAAATTAGCTCTTTCATTACTTTCACAAAGCACAAGTGGTAGAAGGGGGAGGGGGAGGAAACATTATAGCTGCTAGAGGAGTGCGGTTTAGGAGCGAGGGCTTGTTGCCGCGCTATATGGCTGATGCGGTTCCAAGATGACGAGAGAACATGTTCTGGATAACCGAGTCTGATACACGTGAATCTTCTGAGGAACCCCCATTGGTGGCCTACAGACGGGACAAGAACCTCAGGGACCTTTTAGTTCGTAGTCGCCTTAAAACAGATGACACTTTTTATGGTACCAGACGTTGCGGATGCCGTAGATACAACACGTCCGTTTGTTGTCGAGGCTAGCCAGATCTCCTTCCCTAAGTCCACGTTATCAGTTCAGGAAGGTTTCACCTGCACTTTACGCAATGTTATTTATGCTTTTATGTGCAAACGTTGTGGTATGAAGTACATAGGGGAGAGCGGTTTATGCTTAGGAGGTGATTTCGCCAACATCTTAATGATATTTCTAAGAGAGCCTGGACACCGGTGGCTAAACATTTTTGCCCCAGCAACTAAAGGGGAAAACAGGACATTTCTGTTAGTGCGATCCACTCTTGTTCTGCTAATGTACAATCTCGGAGGGTCCTAGAACAGCGCCTTATTTTCCAGGCTGGTTGTCTCCACCAAGCTAGAATTAACAATGTCTTCAGCTTTCTGTAACCTTAGTTTTCTACCCCCTACCTTTTTTTTTAACTCTACTTTCTTTCTCCTAACTACCCCTCCCTACCGCCACCCTCTTTTCTTCTCTGGCAACATATTGATGTTTATTGGGCCTTGTTCTATTCACCAGTTTCAGATTTTCTCCCTGCAGGTGTTTATGTTCTTCATTCATTATCTCTCCGTTTCCCCTCCCCCTCCCCCCGACACCTTCTCCTCTAGCGGCTATCATGTTTCTGTTGCCTTTCCTCCCCTCCCCCTTCTACCACTTGTTTTCCTCCTCTCTCTCTCCACCTCTTCTTGATGATTGGCTCTATCGGCTTATCCATCGTATGGCCCGCGTGTTCTCAATGCATCTTATAATGGACACGCATTTCTCTGTTTCCTACTTCTGGATGAGGCCATATTAATTAAGGTAAGTTCTTCGTTTAGTTATTTGTATTTGTTTCTGTCTCGTCTGTGCATGTAATCCTCGAAAAAAGTTCCAGGCGAAATATCGTATGTTGTATGTTTTTCATTTATACATATTCTCATACTTTCTATTCTTTTTTTCTCACTTTATTCACTCCCTCTGCCACTTTCTAAAACTACACCATACACCTCTATCCATCTTTATTATTTAAACCAGTTTTACTGCAGTCGCCTCCCTTTTAAAGACAGACGAAGAAGCATTACAGCAGGCAAAGGAATATCTCAAACTAGTGCCCTACATACAAACAAGACAATCAAAATTTCTCGGACACATCAATAGATGTGAAAGTCTGGAAAAATTGGTCATGGCTAGAAAGATAAATGGCAAAAGACAGAGAGGGCAGAGAAGACAGAAATAGCTGGATGAGCTGACTACATGATTTGGGTGGGAAAACAGTAATCTACTTGATTCAAAACATGGAGGATCGAGTGAAATGGAGAGAGATGACCACCTACACCTACCAGCGTGGCACTATCTGATCTGAGAATTTGTTTCTTGGATCTGAAGACAGAATTTATCTAGTCCCTTCTGACAACATATTTGCCTTGTATATAACAGCTTCATCACAAACAACCATGCAGCAACATCCAAATTTATAGCAGGAAAACCATCAGACACAACAATTAACATTGATCAGCAAACAAGAGGACACAAGTCTTTGACTTGTACATACTATCAAACTTTACTACGAGACTTGTGACTCGTATAATACAAGGATATGAGTAAATCTTTAATACTCTACAATATATTTAAGCTAAAATAACTCTTCAAAATTTCTTCACAAGCAAAGTATAATGAATTTTATACAAGTATAAGACAGACAAGTTAAAGTCATATTAAAATAAGATTTCAATGTATTTAGGCTCATTTGTGTCTTGGCCTATAGAGGATTAAGTGGATGAATTATTCATGGTTTACCCTGGTAAGAGAAACAACTGTTCTTGCTGCAAAGAGCAAGAGAAAATGAACAGCAGAGTAGAAATGATAAGATACATAAATTTTTTAAAAAAATAGAGGAGTATTGGAAATGAGAGGTGGAACTGAAGAGTGAAAAAAAAGTAGGGCAAGTTTTAAAAGAGGATGAGAAAGTAGAGGAATAATTAGAAAAGAAAAGTTAAGAAGAAAAACGCAAGATAAAAACAGAAGAAAAAGTAAGTAGCAAAGACAGAATAATAGTCACCAGCAGGAAGGGATCTGAGTTCAGCACTGCAAATTTATTAAATTATGTCCCTTTGCGTTTGCATGTAATAGAGGTACAAAGTATCTTCCTTGAAGTCACAACAGCACTGTGAGAATGGAGGCCAACACTAGTCTTTTAACTGTCTTCACTTTCACAGAGGAAACCCTGTTACCCATTTTGTGAAGCTGTTTCATCCCTGATACCTCTATCATTCACCGGCATCCCTTGTTCTTTCAGCTGCATTATTTTTCTTGCAAATTTCCAACCTGGTGGGCTTTCTGCCCCAATGTGAAATCAAACCCAGGAACTTCTGGTAGCCAGGTAAGCATGCTAGCCACTGCACCACCACTTCACAAGTGCAGTAAGATTGTCTAAATAAATAACTTTCAACAGCAAGTTCTGGAGATTGTCCTAAGTATTAAAAATTTGTTCCAGATAGTTAAAATTCAGAATGACTAAAATACATACTTCCTGTCAGCAAAGAAAATTCAGCTACTGATAAAATAGACAGAAAAAAAAATCCAGAAAAGGCAGACAAAACAACAGTGAACTAAATTTTGTGTACACTGTGATGTGAATTATCTATTATGTGGCAGAAATATACACACAAAAAAAAAAAAAAAAGAATTTGGTGACAAAATGAAAGTGAAAATTGAATAGATGAAATTTAAGTTATCATTGTTTACAGAATCAAATGTTATCTGATAAAATGATAAGGGGTTCATGGTCTACATGCAGTTTTGTTAGAAGTAATTGTTGTAATGTATTAATTATGATATTGAAGGTCCCGCCTTGATTCATTTGACTGATTTTACATGTCAGTTATACTTGTATATAAATAACACAGCATTCAGATTATTGTAAATATGTGTTTGGAAAATTAACGAATCAAACCAGTTGAAGACCCATTTATGAATCAAAGTGTAAATTAGTGATGAAGTTTGAAAGACCACATGATCTCAGTGTTATGAATTGAGATCATGAAAAGGTGGCCTACTTACAGAAAAATGTTGAACTGACCACATTGAAGGGAAGTGTTTCAAAGCAGTGATATATCACAGGAGTGAAATAACGAAGCAGTAAAAAAATTAGAGATGATATTCAGTGGAATGATATGAATATTGTTAAAACAAAGGAGTAACATATCTTATGTTATAATTGTCCATAGATTAGCCAATTATAGGCATAATTCATCTAATCTAATTACAGCAAAAATTCTAGGCACTGTCAGCAGGAGTTTCATTTTAGGTTAGGGTTATGGGTTAGGTTTAGAGTTAAGGTATCAATGATAAAGGAATTCATAAAAGAAGACCACTTCACAGATTGAGAGGTACAATGAACTATTTGATTTTTCACTGTGAAATATTTTTTTAATAAACGTATCAATCACTCCTTCGCTATGCCACTTGATGCAGTATTTATGTTACTCAATTATGTCTTTCCTTTGATACACACTCCAATGAAGATTACCAATCTCAGTTTTCACAACAGGAGCAGAACTGGTCTGCCAGATTATGTGAGCAATTAAATACCTTCAGAAAATCATTAGTTTTTTGTTTTTTTTTAATATCTTGGAGAGCAATTTAGAGTCAGGAGAAAAAAAAAAAGAAATACAAATATAAATACTGATATTTGTATCTTCTATGACTGAACCTGAGTTCTTTGCAGCTGATGATGAAATTAATTACTTTAAGATGGAAATTAGGGTTATCCCTTTTCATAATGTCAGAAGTAGATCTAAGAATCTGGTTTAACAGCAAACTCTATCACCATGCAAACATGAAAGTCCATCAGTTCTTCCTCACTCTAGGCAGGACAAGGGAATATTTTCAGAGAGAAATCTTGGCCAGCCTCTTATCACTGACCTTAAAAAAAAAAAAAAATTGAGCCATCTCTAACCATGATCATTTCTATTTTTCCCCAATGCTGATGCAGGCATTAAAATTGCAGTCATGAAACAGCAACATGCACATCCCAAAGCATTCAATGCAGCAAATATGCAAAAGTTTTCATTTAAGTGGAATAAATTTAATCAAGCGACCAGAACTGATTTTTTTTAAAAATGACCAGTCTTTTTTTATGCCCTAATTTTCTTATAATAATTAAAAAATGCATGTAGACCTTAAACCACCCATGAATTTATTAAAATGAACAAAACAAAAATGAGTTGCACATGTAGCTTGAATGATATGATCAAGAAGGCTAAGTACAATAATGCTATGCTAGGTTGATCACAAAGACCACAAGTAAAGTAAACAACCCGGTGTCTAGCTAAACATACATATATTTAGACAACCTGGGAGTTCAATCTCTGAAAAGCAATATGCCCTCTGGAGATCTTACCACATAAAAGTTTAAAAGATATAACTACCACCATAAGTAACAGGTTTATACAATCTACACATTATCAATGGTTATAAACCACAGAATTAATTTATTGCTCAGTATACTTGGATGAACACACAACAAGTGATTGAATATCATGATTTGCCTCATCCAGTGTCATTCCTTTCACAAGGAACACAGCCTCTTACATTATAATATGAAGATTTGTTGTCTCAAAACCTGGCTGGTTTGTAGCATCCACATACATTCATTCTTTTGTAAAATGATATCATCCTTAATTATCAGTTGTAAATGTCTTTTTTTGTCAATTTATTGGAATCATCCTAGGTCAACAAAGATTTTTATGCCTTAGTTTCACTAATATAATAAAAGTTACTGCAAATTAACCCACATAAACTTTTCCAATCATTGGAAACAAGAAATCTTTTGGATGTAAGGATAGGCTATTTTGGTTCATAAACTAATTATGCATGTATTAGTTTATAGAAATGAAAAATAAAAAGTTTGTTTAGTACTTGGTTATGAATTATAATATAAAATCAGGTTTCATGGAATTTGTTGTAAGACAACTTTGATTTATGGCTGCAGCCCTCCACAAATAAAAATCAGAAAAAAGGGTCAAGTAATAATACTATGGAAAATGCTTGAAACTGGGTATGAAATCCTGAAATGCTTTTATATAATGCTGAGATAAAGGCTGTAACTTTAGTTTTTCTAGGTTATTTTTTAAAAACTGTTTTAAATAACACATAATTTTACAAACTTATAGTTTCACATCATTAACAAAGGTAATGAAGCAAATTGTGAACAACAGTAATGTACTCAGAGTAGATAGCAAGTTAGTGGAGGAAGTCAACAAATTTGTATACCTTGGCAGTAGAGTAGTAGAAAATGGAGACAGCACAGAGGGCATCAACAGCAGACTTACTAGAGCAAACCAGGCTTTTGCAATGCTGCAGACTATATGGAAATCTAAAAAAAAACTAAGCATGAGTATGAAAATCAGGATATTTAAGAGTAATGTTCTAAGTGTACTACTCTATGGAAGTGAATGCTGGAAAATCACCAAAACCATAGAAAACAAGTTGAATTCTTTCCAGACTAAATCTTTACAAAGAATTAGAAAAATATTTTGGCCAAACACCATAAGAAATAACATCTTTTTGGCAGAGATGCAGATGAAGCCACTGACAGCAATTATTGAGGAAAGACGCTGGCGATGGTTGGGACATGTTCTCCGAATGACTGACAACTCATTACCAAAAATAGCACTAAGATGGACATCACAGGGGAACAGAAGTAAGGGTAGACCAAAAGAGACATGGAGAAGAACAACAGAGAGGATGTTGAGCAATAGAGGGCTCATCTGGGCAAGAGCAGAAAAAAAGGCGAAGGACAGGCATTTGTGGAAAACCCTTGCGGAAGCCCCATGTGCCCTGGGCACTTAAGGTTCAGAGAGAGAGTGTGGTCCCCGAAAGGACCACATGAGATCCCTGAGAGGACCACAAGAGGTTTAGAGTATCGCAGGGCTTGAGCCTGTATTCTTGGTGGGTCTCAGAAGTGAGATTGCGTCACACCATGGTTTTCGTTGCACCAGTTTAGTCTAGAGTTGAACTTTCTCACCAGAAAACCTCGGCGTGTTTTGGATTTCAGTATATCCCCACTGGGTGAGAGGTGGTTGCCCACCCGGGCTAGAGTTGGACTTTCTGCACACATTTTTTTTCCCCGAGTACTGATATAAATGTGCCTTTTTCAGAATCACATCAACTTAAAATAACTTTGTTAAATTATTATTAAATCACCATTTCATCTTCTTATCAATTTTAATCACTTATTGTATTGTTATACCCTATGACTCTTTTTTCAATGTTGTATATAAAATAATTACAGTAACTGATTAATAGAAATTATTTTTTTAATAACATAAATGACAAATTAAGTTTCATGCTCTGTTAAAAAAGAGTGCATCTCCTTTCCATTTAATATCCAATGAAATAAATATTTGATATACTTCATTCCATAGTTGGTACAGTTAAAAAAAACAGTGAGAGAGGGCAAAAAAAAAGAGACAATGTAATGGTTTGTTGATACTCATCCCATAATTACAAAATTAAAAGTCATTTACAGCTGAAAATGCGATGATCTGGAGACACAAATAATCAGGTCAAATGAGATGTGTGCTACAGCAGCAATTTTCTTTCTTAATTTCTTGAGTGGATTTGTTTAAAAAGCAGGCATATCATTAAGCTCTGCAGTCTAGGAGAGCACTCATTTATATATAACATCTGATAAAATATGATGTCTATGTATATCTTGCTTTTTTTCCTCACATTATCTGAGACCAAATTATTAACCATATGTGTGTGTGTTTATGTGTGTATGTGTTTGTGTTTGTGGGGGGTGTTAAAAAGGAAGATAAATAACATTCATATAGAAGGGACACCACTGCTGACATCTCTATCTAACTTTTATCATTTTTTCATGTGTGTAGAAATTCACTTTTTTTCTTCAAGTTTTTAAGAGTGAATAAGTACATATGATTGAATATATTTTAAACAACCTGAGAAATAGAGCCAGTTTGTTAAAAAGACAAAGATATTTACATTCAAGAAAATTCAATTTGGCTAAACTGGTAGCTTGTTGCCATATCTGGAAATATAGCTTAGAAAGTAAACATACTAATTTTTTTTTTTAGAACTGTTTGCAACTCACAACATAAAATAGAAGTGCTCAGCTTCTTTCTGCTTGTTTTTGGAAATTAACCATACAATTTTTTTTAAAATCATACATATATGAAAATAGGTAAAATTGCAGGAAAAGTATGAATTTAATTTTTTTTCAAACCTGTCATTACATAGCTGCTAGGATGTCCACATGAGCAGAACTCCAATTATATCATGCTTTCAGACTTTGTTGATGCAATCCTTTGAAATTTTTTTTCCAAATCCCACAGAGAATCCCACTGATTTTTAAAATTTATTCTCAGAACATACATTACTATGTTTTATTTTAAATAATTCTTTGTGAGATTTAGTTATTTCACTTGGCATTTGTGAAACCAGTGACAAGAGAAATAAAAAAAATGCTCTGTGCTTTTCAGGTTGCTGAGCTGTAAATATTTAAACGAATCTCAACAACTGTGGCTGTTGAAAACAAATAACAAAATATTTGAAGTAAAAACCACAAACATGTCATATTAAACTGTAAATACTGCAGATATATCAAGGGAACTATAATTACTGCAAACATGTCACACAAACTGTCTGACTGCTAAGACTGCAGTCATACTACATGCCTGTATTAATCCATAAATGCTACAGATGTATTACAAATCATAAATGCTAATAAATGCTTAACATATTTTGTCACAGATATACAAAATCTCTGTCATCCAGGAGTATGCTAATGTTAAATGAACAAAATCACAAAATTATCTTATACATACAAATATCACACGTACAACTTAAGGTCACATGTTTGTTTTTTTTTAAATTTTAATAAAACATATACATATTAGCATCAACGATAAAAAATCAGTATCATTTGTACAAATCAGTATCACATGTACAGTAGATTCTCTTAAGAGTCTACAAGGTAACATATCTATTTGAAAAACTTTAAAATTTGCAATAAACAAATGACACCTATCTGATCTGTCTGATTCATGCTTTCCAACACTTGCCAGATTTGATAAAAGAAAAAAAAAAAGAGAGAAAATACATTTTTAGGACAGAATCTAGAGGAAGGTAGGATTTGTTAAACCAATAATGACATTAGAACATCATCTACTAGATGACCCAGTTCTACACATGGGTATTTAACAGGCAACACAGATAACAAATGTCCCCTGTAGATGGAGAATATTTGCCTAAAAAAAGGAACACCCTAAATTACACTGCATACACAGCTGTCAGCAGATGAAGGACAAAACAGAATATCATGTACAACTCAGTCCTGTAAATATGGAATTTCAACCAAGCCACACTGAGTTAAGATAAAAAAAAATTTCTAGTAAAAAGGAATAAGACAATTACCACACAGTTTTTAAATTTCAGTATCACACTCTTTATATAGAAGAATTACGACATAACTGTGAATAATTTTTTTTAATATAGCCCTCATTAAAAATAGAATATCTTATTCACTCGAAGCTTTTTGTATTTATTGCTAGTTTTTAAATGATTATCCATTTGAAGATTTCAACAGTCATGAACTTATAGAGAAACCTCTGAATTTATCAAGTGGATAATGTTGACTGACAACATTTTATATTTTCATATAAGCGAATAAGAAAAACAATAAAAGATTTTCAATTATTTACTATTTATTTAAAAATATAATTAACTTACAATTACTGAGGTGTAATAATCAGTGTTCACTGAGGGAAGGAATGCTTGAACCAAAGCATTAGTGGTTTATCAAGCAGTGAGTTTCATTTCCCTTGCTATTGCCTTCCAATCAACCAAGCTGAAGAAATGGGTACATAGCATACTGTTTTGAGGAAATTACTCTCAATAACAAAGAACATCTGTCTGCATGGTGAGGCACCAGATTTCACTACACATGCAGCTTTAAGTGGAAGATAGGAAAATCAAATATCACATGAAATTCAGCCCATGAAAACAAAAATGCTTATGCCTCATTTACACCATTTACTTTAGGATAAGTAAATAGAACATTTTTTTATGGACATTGTAAAAAAGCTATTAAAATATATATATATACTTTTTTTCTTCTTTGAAAAATACAGCAATGTTTTTATCCAAGTTAATTAAAAATAGTTTTTTTTTCAAATGAGTGTAATTAAAATTATTCACTGTCCAGGGCTCACAATTATTAGTCAGGTGAGACAGCACATGAGACTATAAATTTAAAAGAGGTGCAGCCTGGCATCTTCTAACACAAATGCTAATAATATTTGTTATCTTTACACCATTATTGCTGTAAAATACTATTATTGATTCTGCAATAATTTCTAAATCCACAGATATATTTTTTTTAAAGACAAATTTGATATGAGCTTAATTTATATTCTCAATAATTATCTGATTATGAGTTTCAAAACACTAATCTAGTATATTTTGAAACTAATAACTAATTTAGTATATTTTGAAACTAATAACTAATCAAGTATATTTTGAAACTAAGTGACGCTTATTATTCCAAGCAAAATGGTTCTTAAACTGCTGGCTGTGGGCCATTGATGTACATAGGGATGAGATAAGGAGCTCTTCCAAGGCATATATCATTCTTTAATACCCTTCAAAACAACATTGTTCATTTTGTTTCAGATGTTTCTGAAAAAGTGAATGTTAGATGGTAATGGAAGTCATTGAGAATCATTTTGCTGAGTGACTACACTTTCAGTTGACTCAATCAATATCTGAATGGCATAACTGGCTACAGGATGTGTACCAAGAAACCATGTTTGTTTTGCTTACTTCTATATCCTATTTTAAATCATGAATAATTTTGAATTATATATCACATTACTGACACAAAGAAGAGAGGATTTTTCATATTAGCCCTTTTTTAATCTTGAAATAAAATCCTGCAAAATAAACAAATTCATATGCAATAAAATTTGACATTTTATCTTAAATCAAAATTTTCAACAATTTCAGATAACTTCAGTTATAAAAAATAGAATAGTCGCATATTTTCCAAATCTTTCAATTTGGTGCTGTGGCCAAGGATTTTTTAGAAGCACTGATATGGTAATGTTACTCACAGTAAACTCATAACTGAAATCTATTGATCAGTGATTATATTAATGATTCCTAAATGTCTATCCTTAGCACACTGACACAAAAAGTATCTGGGTTAGATCTGTTGCTTGTAAATGTGTATGGCAAATTCTTTTCTCATTTTCTTCTTCTTTCACGTTCATTCTCATCTTTTCAGTGAATACTGAGGTATTCTTCAGTCTGTCTGTCTGTCTGTATAATCCTGGTTTTGTGGTTTAACTGCTCATTAGGGATTCTGGGCACTGATCAGTTTCTTAGATTGAAGAGGTGAATTCATAGGCCATTGATGTTTACATGATAGCTCAGTTTATTATGCATTAAACTAAAAGCTATTATTGCCTTCATACCATTGTTTAGCATCTTTCCAGATGGTGTCTGCATTTATTGTTTTGTCTCCTTCACCATATATCGTTCAGTGTCCAGTGGACAAATAGATGTCTTGACAGGTCTCTGCAATCTGCTTCATGAAGCAGGTTTCTGTAATCTCCTCCCTCCCACCTTTTGTGTGGGTAGCTTCTCCCTCTGTTTACTACAATTTTAAGTATGAATGATTTCTGCAGTAAACTGTTTAATAGTAATCATGTAATGTGGCCAAACCATTTGACTTGTTGTCTGTGGATGTTGTATAGTACTGGTGTTACTCCAACTTCTGCCCTGATAGTGTTGCTTCTGGTCTGGTCTCTTCTTATTACATTTAATATTCTCCTTAAACATCTCATTTCTGTCAAGATGATTTTCCTTTTGTTTTGGCTGTTAATGTCCATGTTTGACACTGATAGCATTCATATGTTCTTTATTGTCAGCATTTATGTCCTCTATATATTTCATTATTATACCACCGGTCACATAAATGGCTTTTTTTTTAAAATTTCGTTACTGAAGTCATATGATTTTGTTCCAAAATTTAGAGTTCATAATTTTAAACTACAGTAAATACTAAAAATAGGATTTGTGTTATTTCCCTATAAAACATGGTGCCATGTTATTTAATTACAAAAATGTTCATGTGGTTTTGGATGTTGTTTGATGGGATTAATGTTTTTTGGTTTTTTTTCTGAGTTTGGTGAACAGGCTCATCATTATTTTTTTCACAATTTGTCATTAACTTTTTACTGTTTTTTTTTAACTTGTCTCTCTTTCATCATATTCAAAGAATCTTGTATTTTCTTACAATTTTAATGAAAAGCTTTTTTTTAAAGGATTTTCTGGGATATTCCTTCATAATCGTGGCTGCCAACAAAGCTTTTTTTAACATTATTTGCTTATAGTAAAGGTAAAATCCCTGTTTCCATGTCATTAAAGCATGTGGGGATAAGTGTTAGCCTGTATTTTCAAGATCATCACACATAAAAGTGTGATGTGGTGAGTATAATGCCTGACTGTATTCATGTTTTTCATGCCCTGGATGATGTTAACTTTTACATGTTCTTAAATTTGATCTGTTTGGTTTTTTTTTAATGCTATAGAGATGCTTGCATCACTAAAGTATTTTTCTTGTGCTTTCCATACATCAGTAAGCTTTCATATTTCTGAAGCCTAGTACTGTTTTAGAATTAACTAAAGCTTAAGTTTTAATGACTTAATTTAACAAAAAATATTCACTCATTATTTTTAAACCTATGCATAAGTAACTGCATATGTCTGCAATTTTTCAGTTACTTGAAAGACTATAAAATCTGATGAACTTAAAAATTCGGAATCTTATTTCATAAAGTTTGGTATGACTTTTTGAGGAGAATAGCCACTTCCAAAGATGTTTGCTGCAATGTATGTTTTTGGAGTTTAATATGCATGTATGCACATATGTAAGTATGCATTTATGTTAGTGCACATGCATTTAAAATTGTATGTGTATATTTGTTTGCACAAATGTAAGTACACATAAGTGAATGCAACTATTGCTTGCTTCTATGAAGCTTCTTTCTTCGGATACTTTTGTGATTTGTATATGGTTTTATTTTAAATATCTAAGGGAAAATATGACACTGCCTACACTATATGTATACAAACAGCTTCACATCACATATGTGGAAAAACACTTTACAAATTAAAGTTTGCTTCTGTCACCTCTACTTTAAAATTTAAAAAAAAGTTCATTTTCATTTGCACAGCCACACTGCCAGATATACTCTATAATTATGACATATACACCATATATTCTGTCATATTCATCCATATGCCTCAACATATTTAGTAGTCATCAGCAAGTGTCACATTTTTGATAGCATGAATGATCACATTTCTTCCTGAAAGTTCTGTCTTCAGGGCTTTCAATCAAATCCGTTGATGACTTTCTGCGAAGCATGCGTACGTTAGTTCTCCAATTACTTGTCATCCATACTGCACTGTGATGAATGTTTAGATATTCTGTTATCTACCATGCACTTTCAGCTATAATAAATGGCAAAATTCAAAGTTTTAAAAATCTGTGAATGTATGTCACATGAAGTCTTAGACCATGAAAATCCGCACAATCCTTTATATTCCTTAGAAACTGAATGTTGTGTTTTCAAGTACAGCTGAAAATGAAATTGCTCAACCAAATCTAAAAACAGTCCTGGCCAGTAATGTCAGTTTTCATTACACGCACAGGCAAAATCTATTTTCAGGTAATTAAGTACTTACCATCTTTTGCTTTGTCTATGAACCAGGGCAATAATACTAGTAATTCACTAACACAGGACATTTTGTGGAAAATAATGTAAGCAACGATAGATCAGTTGTGAATAAACACAGCTTCAAGTTCTGGAATCATAATATATTTGATTTGTAGAACATCAGCAATGATGCTGTAGTAATTACATTGGATGTAACCTCCACAGGATAAAATTGCAAGACAACAAGTTTCATACTCTGTCAAAGCCATGATTGTTCAGCTCTGGTGCCTGAGCCATCTGTAGGTCATTACCAGGATTTGAACTGGTCTGAAAATAACAAGATAAATAATAACAATTAGTCATATGAATATCTGAATCAATAGCGGTGGTATAAAGATTGTATTTGATTTGGTAATATTGATAGGCGGTGAATGGCCATGATCTTATCTTATATCTTATATCCTTCCCGTGCCGTTAGACGTCACATAGGGCTCGCAAAGTAGTTCGCCAATTTTTCCTGTCTTCGGCGAGTCTTTCAACCTCAACAAAGGATTTTATGCCTGTTAACTTGGCCTCTCTTAATAATGTTCTCTTCAGAGTTTCACGCGGTCTGCCCCTTTTTCTTCGGCCTGTTGTGTTCCACTTGATAGCTTGTTTTGGGATTCTCTGCTCATTTCTTCTCATCAAGTGGCCAACATATGTCCATCTCCTTTTCCTGATCACCCGTGAGACTGGTTGTTGTTCAGTCATCTGTCTTATCTCTGCATTGTTCTTGAATTCATTCCACTTGATGCCAAGTATTTTCCTTAGGCATTTGTTTTCAAAAGAGTCTAATTTCTTTTCTATTTCTTTAGTTGTTTTCCAGCTTTCGCATGCATAAATGAGGGTGGATATTACATTTGAATTGAATAGTCTTAACTTGGTTTTTGTGCTTATAACTTTTGAATTCCATATGTTCTCAAGATTCTTGAAGATTGATGCTGCTTTTGCAATTCTGATCCTAACTTCCTTTCTAGTGTCACCATCCTGGTCTATGTAGCTGCCAAGGTATGCAAATTGATTGACTTCTTCAATATCTGTCCCTTCTATGTGTATTTTTCCATTTTGATTGATGGGAATTTTCATTATTTTTGTTTTGTCCTTGTTAATTTCAAGTCCTATTTTGCTAGCCAGTGAAGATAGGCTATCTGTTTTTTCTTGCATGGAATTCACATTATTACTGATAAGAGTTATGTCATCAGCAAAATCAAGATCTTCTAGTTGGGTCCCATGTACCCAGTCAATACCTGTGTTACCTGTGCAGCATTTTTTCATTATGAAGTCTATTGTAATCCCAAAAAGTAAAGGAGACAGTATACATGATGTTTAGCCAATAATGCCTCGGTAACAATGGTTATAAAAGTACTTGTATGTTCAGCAAAAGAAGGAACACACAAATTAATTAAAAGATGATTTGAAACTGAGATATGTACCAATCTAATATTTGGTCCCTTACCTAGCAAACTTTAGGGAGCAATAGTATGTGTTCTATGAGCCATAACTGTACTATCACTAGGATGATAGTACAGTTATGGCTCATAGAACAGTGCTGGCCAAGGTCGTGCCTTACATCTTCATTGGTGCACCTAGCAACAGGCTCAGTCTGGTTAAAGGAGCAGGACACCAACTGGTCTCCATGAAAGGTGGGGTTGTAAAAAAAAAGTTTACTTTAGGCCCAAATTAGATCTTCCAACTGCCATAATGCACATCCAGTTCAGCACAATGTTCATGTTCCAACACCTTCACATGCTGACTGCTAATAACATCATGCCAGAGAGACACAACAGGAACAACAACAACGGTATCAACAGTATCACCAACAACATATCTCAACTCTGAGACTGTTAGATCTCTCATAACATCAGTTTAATATTAAGTTATGAAAAACATACTAAGAATAAATGAAATTACAACAATGACGAAATGAGCTGCATTAAAAGCTGCTAATTTTTATGATGATGATGAAAGTCACTGAATTTGAGTTATTAGTCTATCCATTTTGACAGGGTGCTGAAGTTTTTTTTTTAAATTTCATACAGCAGATCCAAGAAGTAGGTGTCTCAACAAGCTTAATTACTTCTGAGAAATCATTGCTCTCTGTACACTGCAGAGAACCGCTCAGTTTACCGATTCGGTGGTACTGGGGTTAAGTCCCAGCTGTGGGATTTTTTTCCGAGACACACCAGAAAGGCCCCAGAATCCACCCAGTCTCTAAAAATGTGTACCAGAGAAATCTGGAAATGTAATTGCAGCCATGTGTGGAGCTGACCAAATTACACTTTCATCTGCCAAAGGTCTTGGAAATATGGGCCTAACACTGCATCCCTAATATGCCTTAACAACATGGGAATAGGGATTTTATCTTTGTCTTTACCTTTACACTGTAGAGAACAAAGTAATCTCCATCAGTTGCATTGCAAACGAATACACTAATCTCTGTTAAAGATAATACAGAAGCCTCTGTCTACAGCAGAGAACAAATGAAGTACTATCTTTTGTAGAGAAAATATTCATTGCTATCTACTGCAGAGAACACATTGATCTCTATGCTAGCCAGATGTGGTAGTGTGTTAGAATGTGACCAGCAGCAGCTGCTGGCTGAAGTAAAAGCTTGTTCATTTGTCAGCATGACATTGTTATCCCAGTTGCTAAACAGATAAATATAAGGACACAGTCAGAACGATACAGAGAATGAATGTTGTCTGAATGACATAAAGGGCGTGGCTAACTCTGTTTAACAGGAGCGTGTTTGTCCTTCCTGTTGAGCCATTATTCAAAACCACCAGCTGATGTTTGAGCAAAGTATTCTCCTTCTGCAAAAGAAGAACAAGAATCAATCAAAAGAAATCAGTTTGTCTGTCCATCCCTACATCAATCCATCCATCCATCTTTAGAAATGTCAAAGGCTATTTATTTAGCATTCTGTGATCTCATCTTTAAATATAAATACACCTGGTGATCAGTGAGAATTCCACATGAGCCAAAACTATTCAAATATTTACTTTGGGCATTTTCAAACTCACTCATCATTACATCCACCATAACACTAGATGAAGGGTTCTCAACCTGTGGAGAATTTCAGGGTGTTGGCAGATGGGGATTGGGACCACAGATTAAACAGACTCCAACTGTTGGAATATTGATCTTTCTACAATATAGATCAATATTTCAACAGTTTGAGTCTGTCAGTCTGCAGTATGTGGGCTCATCCCCCTCTCAAATCTTAAAATCTCTAACCCCCCACCCCACCCAACCCAGAGAGTTGTCCCCTGGTTGAGAATCCCTGTCCTAGATAGATTAGAAGCTACATACTGTAAATTATTTCATGTTTTATTTCACTAAGACATTCCTTAGACATTCTTCCATGACCCATCTATAAATTAGCAGTGACTTCATCATTTTTATAAACCACACATTATATTACATTATATTGCATTATATTGCATCTGGACAAAAATAAAATGTTTGACACTAGTGCCATTGCAGTGATTCAGAGATGAACATATACTAGGTATGAGTGATCAGGACATGGACAAATCCTAGTTGGACAAAGATATCAGCCAGCCTTCCCGTCTGGAATTATATCTTGAGTTGTGAGCTTTTTAAACTTGGAGAGAAACGGCAGCATCACTAGAGGAGAAGAGAATTTGAAATGAAAAAAAATGAGAAAGGAATGCTAAGCAAAGATGTGCTTAGAAGACTGGTAAGAACTCAGAAGTGCATCATGCCAAGGTAAGATATGACTGAAGCAACCTGTATTTAATACTGTTCTGTTATCCATCAATTCATCCTTTTATTTACTTTGAATGTTCATCTCAGTTGTTCTGTAGAATGACAGTGATACAGATGAATGGGCAACATAAAGAGATGGACAGGATTCAGTTTGGTTGGGTGCACTGTGAGAAATACGGGACACAACAAGGTGAAGGGCATTTGCGCCAACTTTCCCTGGGCTGGAAAAACAAGAGTTATGAGAATAAGAAAATTACTTGACCTCCAGCTTTTCAATCTTTGAGCGTTGTTTTCTGTTGTCATGCTCCAGTTGTCTTACAACCTTCTTCAGGGCGTCAGTCTTCTTTTTGGCCTCTATCTTGACGGACAGGATAACACCTGAAGAAAGAATTGTTTACTTTTTATAATTAAAAAAAAATATGCTTGTGTGAATGTTGGTGGAATTTGTCTTTTTCTTTGGTACAGATTATAAAGACAAGGGAGACATTTACGTTAAACATAATAACACGTTTGTTAATGTGGTAGATGATGTTATATAACATTTACTTTATAAATATTAACACGTTTGTTAATGTAGTAGATGATGCTATATAAAGTGACCAACTGCCCTGCACTATACAGGACAGCTCCATATTTTAAAGATTTGTCTCGGGAATAGTATTACTTCTATTGGGATGCCTAAATGTAACCCTATTTTAAAAATTGTGTCCCCATTTTGTCCCGTGCTGTCGTCTTTTATCGCCTCGTGTTTGGAAATGAAAGGAATTTCAAGTGCTTGTGTGGTCAGCTGAGTCTTCTAGTCTACACCCCAACCCCTCTCCCCTATGTTTCAGTGTCCTGTATCTGAATGTACAGAAGATGGCCAGGTTATGTTGTAGAAGGAGACAGTTGGACATTTTATTACAAGTGATATAAATGGTAATAGCAAAGAGTGAAAAAGAACTGCTGAACCTAGTAATAAAAGAAAGTGAAAACAGGAGTTTTACCTCGAACAAGAAGAAAACAGAAGTTACGGTCATCTCAAAGGAAAAAAAAAGTGGTTCCTAAATGTAAAACAACAGTAAACAGCACAATAAACATTCTAATACAGGTAGGTATGTTTAGGTATCAGGGGAGCACTACTGACCTCAGATGGAAGATGCCTAACTGAGATAAAGAGCAGAATAATGCAAGCCGAAATAATGTTTCAGAAAATGAAGACCACTCTGTGTAATAAATCACTGACACTGGGAATGAGGAAAAGAGTACTCCAGAATTACATCGAGCCAATTTTATTTTACGGATGTGAGGCATGATCAGTAATTAATGAAGTACAAGGTCAACTGGAAGCCACTGAAATCTGGTTCCTTAGAAGAATGCCACGAATACCATGGACAGCAAAGAAATCAACTAGGAGGTTCTGAGAGAGGCTGGAGAGACGAGACAAATATCAAGGTAGATAGAGGTGTATGGTGCAGTTTTACAAAGTAAGGGAGGAAGTGAGCAAGGTGACAAAAAAAAAAGAATAGAAAGTATGAGAATGTATAAATGAAAAACATACAAACACATAGAACTTATCTGAAGTGTCTGCAAGACACTTCAGATAAGTTCTATGTGTTTGTATTTCGTTGTGTATATATCCTCGAATAAGGCTCACGCCGAAATATCGGATGTTGTATGTTTTTCATTTATACATTCTCATACTTTCTATTCGTTTTTTTCTCACCTTGCTCACTTTCTCCCTCACTTTGTAAAACTGCACCATACACTTCTATCTACCTTATTTATTTAAACCAGTTTTACTGCAGTCGCCATTCCTTTTATCTGTTACAGGCAAATATCAACAAAAGTCAGAAAAAGACAATCAAGATTCTTAGGACACGTTCTACGGCGAGGCAAGCTAGAATACACTGTGACAACAGGAAAGATAAAAGGCAAAAGAGATCGAGGTAGACATAGAGAGAAAATGCTGGATGGATTAACTAGATGGCACAGACAAAGAACACCAGCACGCAGAGCAGGGAATTGTGGGAAAGCATGACAGCCAACGCCAGACGGCAGGGCAACAGATAGAGAGATTGATATAAATAGAAGCAGGTGTAGATGTAAGTCAAGTGAAGACGTGATGACGACGACACATAGCATTTAGACAACAAAAAATCCCACAGAACGCGAACATTTTTTTTTATGTATCATGACATCTATGTTATACTGGGAAATGACTCAATGCCTAATTTTAGTCTTTACTGCAATTAAAATTACGAACTCCTGGCTGTGGAACAAAATAATATGACTATTTAATAAATGTTAAAAGTCGTTTATACAGCTCATGGTAGTCCCAGGGCTAAACAGAAAAAAATGACTTTAGAGTGGAAAAAAAATAGAGCAAATGATTCTGTTGTTGGTTCTGTTTTTTTTAAATTCGTAATAAATTAAATAAAATAATTAAATATAATTAATAATGCAAATTAAATAATTCGATAACTGTTGCTGAAATAGACTGTTTTATAACATCCTTGAATTTTTTTTCTTGCAAAATTAGAAAAAAGGTTGGGGGGAGGGGGGTTCAAAACAGTGAAACCAAGGATTGGAATGACGTAGGGTCGGTAATAATGTTGGACAGCAGCTTGGCTTAAGCAACTAGCGGGACTGATGTGAATAATGAGGTCAGGATTTGCAATGAGGCTGGGATGGGTAGCAAAGCTATGATGGCATGCTAAAAGTAGTAGTGAAGCCATGTCAGACGGTGATGAAGCGGTAATGAAGCTAGGGAGATCTCGATATTAGAGTAGTAACGAAGCTAGTGAGATATTTAAATTAGAGTAGTGATGAAGCTATGGAGATCTTTATGTCAGAGTAGTGATGAAGCTAGGGAGATCTTTATGTCAGAGTAGTGATGAAGCTAGGGAGATCTTTATGTCAGAGTAGTGATGAAGCTAGGGAGATCTTTATGTCAGAGTAGTGATGAAGCTAGGGAGATCTTTATGTCAGAGTAGTGATGAAGCTAGGGAGATATTTATGTCAGAGTAGTGATGAAGGTAGGGAGATATTTATGTCAGAGTAGTGATGAAACTAGGGAGATATTTATGTCAAAATAGATATGAAGCTAGGGAGATCTTTATGTCAGAGTAGTGATGAAGCTAGGGAGACCTTGATACTACGGTAGTAATGAATGTAGTCAGATCATTATGTCAGAGTAGTGATGAAGCTAGGGAGATCTTGATGTTAAGGAAGTTAAAAAAAAAGCTACGGAGATCTTAATGTTAGGACAGTAAAGAAGCTAGGGAGATCTTGATATGATTCTGCTGTAACTAGAAAGAAATGTATATAATTCTATAATCGTTCATCCTACTTCTGAATATTGTGAGTTTACCGTGAAAGATTTTTAACTTTTGAAAACTGTTAAATTCTGCATACTTAATTTATGAAGAACATAAATTCAGACTTTCGCCAGGCAGTTTCTAACTACTCACAATCTCAGCAGCACAAATACACTGAATCTGATTAACGCCTTTTTTCGATATTTTATTCTTTTCCCGCGTTTCACGCAGTTAACTCTTTTTAGACTTTATTTCATATACTTTTTTATCAACTTTATCGCACGATCTCATACCAAAAAAAAAAGTTTTATTTATAGTTAATTCATGCTAAATCTGTACCCTTGTAGTCAGGAGGAAGTGTACAGTTATTTTTACAGATTTTGGTCGTGACTCTGCGTCTTATAATTTTTTTGTTTTTTAAGATAGAAGAAATGAGCTCACAATTTCCATTTGAGACCGTCTTAGCAAGGATAATAGACTGACCGTCCGAGGTCCTAGAAATAGCCGGGTCAGTTAAAGCTCGCTAGCCATCATGAAACCGTAGGAGTTAAACAAACACGGCAGACGGAAAGGTCTGGAATGGCTAGGCAGAATTGTAACGATTGGCGCCCGCAAATGAACGGGAAGCAAACATTGGCAGAAGAAAAGTCGATAGATAAGAAATTCTGTGCTAGAAGGCGTTTTTTTTTCTTTTTAATCAACTTGGTTCATGCCCAGAGTTGGGCTCATTCAGAGTCGAATATGAAAGGACCTGGGGGACTATATTTTAGTAAAGACGGAGTTATTTTCATTACTGTAATAATTGTGAATATATGTCCCGTGACCTTTTCATGCCGTAGGGGGGTGAAGTGTCAATGATATTGCATCATTTAAGGCAGGGGTGCTAGCACCTGTCCCGGATGCCTTTGCTTTCATACGAAAACCCCAGGTACCCATTTTTTTTAAGGCTGGGTTGGCCCTGGCGCCGGTCGGTCCGAAAAAAAAAAATTCCGCCCGAGTGCGAGATCGAACGAGGGACCTTCTGATCGGCAAGCTATCGCAATAAGCCCTACACCACGGAGGACTAATACCTGTGAATCTGAAGTATTTGCACAGAAAGAATTTGAAATAATGCAGCTCATGGTTTTAGTGTGAACTGCTGCCCCCTGAAAGTTCGCTTAGTCCATATGTTAGCTGGTGCTTAATTTGACCTGGCTTTGTCAAGGTGGCCTTATTCTCAGCCGTGGTAGATTTCAAATTCAGGGAAATTAATGATAAAAGGAAAAAAAAAAGAAAAAGAAACTATCAGATGCAGATAATTTCATTTTTTTTTTGTTTAAACGTTATGACTCTGTCTGTCTGTGTGTCGCCATGTAATGTATGTATGTATGTATGTATGTATGTATGTATGTATGTATGTATGTATGTATGTATTTTTAGAGCAAGTGGTAGAGAGGACTACAAATGTAATTTCGCTTCCGTGATTCTGATGCCTGGGTTTTCAGAAGATTTCTAGGCCACGTCCAGGAAAACCTGATGTTTCTAGCAGCACATTTTACATAACTAATTTTTCTCAACGGTAAAAGTGGGAAATCTAAAAATGCATGTTGCCAGTGCCAGCATGCGGGTTTCGAATAGAGGACAATGACCCTAGCTTGAGAACAAAGTATACCTGCTTTTAAGGTGAGATGTTCGCAGAAAAGCCCTCAGAATATCCTGGAAGGATAAGCAAAGCACTAACAAGTGTCTTAGGCGGACCGGGTGTAGACGAAAATTTGCGGTTCAGTTCTATCGAGAAAATAAAGTTATCTTTCTTTGGCCTCTATGTTGTTATGGCCTACACAGAACAATAATAGAAAATATGACTCCAGGAAAACGAACGGGGGAGGGGGATGGTGGGGTTGGGGGTGAAAGAAGGCGGCCGAGAAAGAAATTGGCACACGATATCACTAAAAACTGTAAGTACTAGGCTCTAGGAAACAGGCACACTGTCCTGACAACGAGACGTCTTGAGATTGGCTACCAATAGAGTAGCGTTCGGTAATGGGCACCGTTACGTAAATGAATATTGGTCTCGGCGAAAAAGTTGTTTCGAGAACTTCGTTCTTCTGGCTTCTTCATCTTATGTGACTGAACTGACATCTAAGTCGTTTTCAGTTTATTCGGTAATTTATATCATGTCACATAATGATGTTAATCACAGAAATCTAGCGCCCTGCGAAAAAATAAAAATAGCCCATGGCTACTGGCAAAGTTAAAAAAAACACAAACTTGGAGGTGCAGAAACCGCTGTCCAGCCTTTAATAAATCAGAATGAAAACCATATCTAAACTTAGCGTAGGAGTGGCAGAATCGATAGTGAAGTACTCTCAAGCGAGGGCATTAGACTCGATCCTCTTTGCTGTTGCTCTTTTCTCTATCCAGCCGTAAAAAATGGTTGTGCAGCACACAGTGTTAGCTAAAACTGCCACTGATATTGGATAATGTCTGCAGCAAGGCTAGACCTAGCAGATACAAGCACACGCCCAGCTTTCGATGCCTGAAGGATATAAACGTATGTACGTGAAAGAAGATGAACATATGTCGGTCATGTGATGAGAAGAAAAAAGAAGTAGACCACGTGAAACTCTAAAGAGAGTATTGTTAAAAGAGGCCAGTTCAGTGGGCATAACATCCCTTGACGAGATTGAAAAACTCACTGAAGACAGGAAATCTTGGCGAACTACCATGCGGGCCATATGTGACGTTTAGCGGCACGGGAAGGATGTATGTGTCATCACGTGATTATAGGTCACGTGCATTTTGGAACGGGCATGGGTTGGAAAAATACAAGAGAGACAAAGGAAAGATGTGAAACTCAACAAACCAAATAACATTTGGAACACAAAAGGAGAAGTAATGGTGTTTTGTGTTAGATGCAGGTTTTTCACATCGGCTGTATACTGGACGCAGTCTATATAGATAGGACGTGAATGTCCTGTTTCCTCTTAATACACTGACAGCCGTGAGAAAAAAACATCCTTTTTTATGTGCTTTACCTCGTATTTTGGTACTAACCTTCTGAGGGGCATTCTGTGCCCCACATTCATAATACTCAGATCTCTGCCACATAAGTACTTCATGTTTATATTTGTTTGTGGTTTTGTATTCTCTGAGGCGTATTGATAAAATACTAGGTTCTTTTTGTCTCCCATTACCATTTTGTGTCCCATTGTTATTCTTGTTGTTTTCTGTAGCCGTTTCTCTGTTTCTCTTTCAGACTTTTTTGTTTAAAACAAACTTAGAAGTATACCTTTATACACCTCTACTCATTCCTCAATCTCAGAGGCAGAATCCTTAGCGTAAAAATGCCAGGTATCTATTTTTACGTATGGACTAATTGAAAAGGGACGGCAGTAGATAACACATCTAATACCTTCTCACAAAAAATTCATTTCTTCTTCTTCTTCTATTTCCCTGGAACTGCGAGCTGGTGTTCTTTGCAGCCGATGCTACAGAGATGTTGAGTCACAGCATCGTATCGGAATGGGAGCTGGTCACAGCAGCTATTTTTTTTTCGATCCCCATGTGCAGTAAAAAGTAGGGAGTATGCAACACTTCTAAAAAGTAGGGAGTGTGCAACACCTCTAAAAAGTAGGGAGTATGCAATACTTCTAAAAAGTAGGGAGTGTGCAATAAAGTAGGAAGTGTTCAACACTTCTTTAGCGTACTATGGGACTACAACGATCTCTGCCCCGTTAGCCGAGCTAGGCCTGTTACTGGGGGTACCAACGGAGAGGTGGGCCCCGGGATCTTGGTTAGCTATAGTTCGTCAGCTAGAGACCGTAGTACTCCTGCGCTCCTAAAATTGACTGAAATCCACGTTAAATGACTTGATTTTTAAAAATCAATGTTTGATTATCACACTAGCATATTCTGTGAGGAGATTTCTCTTTTGATCTGTGCAGTTTAGCTGCATGAGAAATGTATTCTTGGCAGTTGTCCTGTCCAATGTTGTCTAAAAAATAGCTTGAACAGCTTCTGAGAAAGCAGAAATAATACATTTATGTAAATTCGACAAGAAATATTTGTCTTTAAGATTTGATTGATTCTGGGACATGAGAATAAAAATCAATTGCTGGAGGCATAAAACACTCAAAGAGTTTGTTAGGAAAAGAGTTACATGGCTTGGGTTTAAAAAAAATTTGTCTGTCGGTATGTACATGCCTACACAACCATCCATCCATCCATCCATCCATCCATCCTTCCATCCATCCATTCGTCTGTCTATATATCTATCTGTCTGTTTATTTGTCTGCTTATCTGTCTCTTTATGTCCGTCTTCCTGTATGTATGTATGTATGTATGTATGTTGTATGTGTGTGTGTGTGTGAGTCAACGACCCTCATATACGGTAATATTTTTTTAAAAAACTTGAAAATGCTCCAGAATGATGGAAGCAGCCGCTACTATACTGCTTAGTAACACACAATAATTAGTGTTAAAGTATACAACTATACACGAGGCACTGCATTAAAGCTGTGATACCAAAATGTATAAACTAGGGAAAAAAAATAGGAACAGCTTTATTACTTAACGTTTACAAGGATGTGACGTTTCGGCGCTAGCATTCTTCATACAAACACAAACAGGACAAAGAATCAGAGGAGACAACGTATAGATTCACGTGAATTATGTGTAAAATAAATAATTTTTAAAATAAACAAAATTAATGAAAAAGCAAAGTTCCATTTATTTTTTTTTCATTAAAAAAAATTTTTTTTTACATATAATTCATGCGAATCTATACTTTGTCTCCTCTGTCTGATTCTTTGTTTGTGTGAAGAAGGCTAGCGCCAAAACGTCGCATCGCTGTAAACGTTAAGCAATAAAGCTGTTCCTACTTTTTTTTCCTAGTTTATACATTTTTCTACACTGCTTAATGTGACAAAAATTATAGATAATACTTTGAATATCTGACATCCACTTTCTGGAAGATTCTCCTATCACAATCTCCTCCTCTCACTTATTTCCCTGCCTGTTTTCTTACACTTCACAAGCCAGCCACAAAACCCTACACTCGTGAGAAGCGAGAGAAGAGAAAACGAAGAGGCTCATCTCTGGGGCTGTTCCTTTGACACAAAGATCTGTGTGCACATTTCACACATTTCCGAACTATCGCCTTTAACGATCAGTAATTACGGGCCTTGAGCTCTTCCGGCGCGCTGAATTGGCTCTAACGTCAGCGATATTTTAAGCTTATCCGCGATCTGAGGCTGAAGCTAACATGTATATATATAACTGTAGACAAGTCGGGGGGAGGGTGGGGGTTGGGAGAGGAGACAGAGAATTATTGTTACTGTAACTTTTCGAAATTCTTTAACCTTGACTGTAACCACGATCATCATCATAATCATCATCATCATCAGGTGCCGTGCCGACTGGCGTTGGTTGGCTATTATGCTTCTCCAAAGTACACGATCCTTCATGCAGGCCATCAGCTCGGCTGGTGATCTCCTCTCACACCATCCCGTCAGACTGTCCAGTATCATTTCTCTTGGTCTTCCTCTTGATCTTCTTCCCTCTGTTTTTCTTGTTGTTATAATATTTTCAATATCCCATCTTCTCATTGCATGTCCTATGAAAATACATTGTCTCTCTCTTATCTTTTTGACAAGGTTTTTTGTCTCTCCAGCTCTTCTCATACATTCTTCATTAGTTATTTTTGCTGTCCAGGGGATTCGCAACGTTCTTCTAATAAACCATATTTCTGCTGCTTCCAATGATTTTTGTGCTGATTTGCCTATTGTCCATGATTCACTTCCATATAACAAGATAGGTTCAATATAGCATTTTAGGACTCGTTTTCTAACATTCATTGATAAGGATGTGTTGGCTAATATGTTTCTCATTCTCTGAAATGCAGTCTTTGCTTGGCCTATTCTGTTCCTAATTTCTGTTCTTCATTTCCCATCTGAAGTTATTACTGCTCCAATGTATTTGAATTTCTGCACCTGCTTTAGAATAGTTCCGTTTAATTTTATACTGTATGCTGGTGGATTCTGTTTCTTAGATATAACCATAGTCTCTGTCTTTTTGATGTTCCAAGTCAGGCCTTTCTGTTCACTTTCTTTGGCAACTTTATCCAAGAGATTTTGCAGGTCTTGTTGGTTCTCAGCTATCAGTACTGTGTCGTCAACATACCGAAGGTTGTTAATATTGTATCCTCCAATTTTTATGCCTGGATCTGTGATGATCGTTCTTAGAATATTCTCGCTGTACAGAGAAAAAAGGTCTGGAGATAGTACACATCCTTGTCGCACACCTTGTTTTATAGGTTGATATTTTCCAATTCTATTTTCAACTCGAATTGCTGCTTCTTGTTGCCAGTATAAATGTTTTACAGTCCTCAGATCTTTGCCGTCTATATTGATGTCTTCAAGCATTTTAATAATTTCATTATGTTTCACCTTGACAAATGCCTTGGTGTAATCAATGAAGCATAAGTAGAGATCTTTCTGTACTTCTAAAGCTCTTTCTGTTAGTGTTCGTAAAGCATAAATGGCATTGTGTGTTCCCTTTCCTTCAACAAATCTAAACTGTTCATTTGCTATTTCCGTTTTTATCTTTTTCTTTGTTCTTCTCATAATGATTCTCAGAAGTAGCTTCGTTATGTGACATGAGAGGCTGATAGTCCGGTGGTCATCACATTCCTTTGCACCTGGTTTCTTTGGTAGTGCTATAAACGTGGATTTAATCAGGTCACTGGGAATAAATGTCACTGTTGTAAATGTCATTCAGTAACTTGGTTATTATTTTTATTCCTGTCTCCTCTAGTGCCTCTATTTCTTCTATTGTTATATTATCAGGCCCAGTCGCTTTTCCCTTCTTCATGTGTTTGATGGCATCTATGATTTCATCTTCAAGTATTGTTGGTCTATCACATTTTTCAGTATCTGGTGTTAATTCTGGACTTTCTCCTCCATATAGCTCACCGATATACTCTGCCCACCTGTCCACAATGTCTTCTTTTCACACTAACATTTTACCACCTTTCGCATTTGCATCTTATTTCTTTATTTATCTTGCTATATTTTTCCTCGTTATTATTACTCCTCCAGCTCTTGTTAATCAGTCCTAAGATGTTGTCTGTCATACATTTATTTTTAGAGGCTTCTTTTTTTTTTGGTGGTATTATCTCCTTAACAGTCACGATGGGGACAAGAATTATACAAGAATTACCGCTTTTTCTTTTAAACAAAAATTAAAGTTACAGTCTAAAATTCTGAACTATATATATAATATATTTTTATATATTGTGCATATATATATAGCCGATGCCTTTCTACCTTCGATAAAACTGAAATTGGGAACATAAGCCCGAAACTTTTTTTTCTGTTGGTATTTCTTCTTGTTTTCGGAGAACTAGTGAAAGTGCACTTTTCTTTGTGATGTAAAATTTGATTTGTTCACAATTTTGTTGTGCTCGTGTTTTAATCTATTTTGGATCTGTTAAATTTCCCACAGAGTTTCTTAACTTGTTTCTAGAAAATGACATTTTTCGTGATTCCATTGTACTTTCTTTATTTGTTCATTTTCAGTATTTTATGGCCCGTTGCCTTTACGTAATCTTCACTAACTGATCTTCATTGTGTTTTTTTCTATTTCTAGCAAATGTACTCGTATAATTTTCTATTGCTATTTTTTGTGTTTTCTAATGTTGCATTATCTATAGTACGTGTCGTCTGTGCTAGATAAATTTAATGCTGTAGAGGATTTCCCTATAGATGAAGCCACTGACAGCAAATATTGAGGAAAGACGCTGGCGATGGCTGGGACATGTGCTCTGGATGACTGACTACTCACTACCAAAATAGCACTAAGATGGACACCACAAAAGAAAAGAAGTAAGGGTAGACCTTAGGAGACACGGAGAAGAACAGCAGAGAGGATGTTGAGCAACAGAGGACTCACCTGGGCAAGAGCGAAAAAAAAAGGCAAAGGACAGGCGTTTGTGGAAAAACCTTGCAGATGCCCCAAGTGCCTTGGGCACTTAAAGTTCAGAAGAGAGAGAGAGAGAGAGAGAGAGAGAGAGAGAGAGAGAGAGAGAGAGGATTTCCCGATGACTACCAAATACAAGCTTTTTTTCAATTGATGCGCACTGGTTTTGATGTAAAGATTTACATGGAATGTACTTTAATTTGTTACGGCTATATATATATATATATATATATATATATATATATATATATAATAAAATGGGATAAAGCTTTATTAATTAACGAGCACACAAACGTGAGTTTTCTGCTTACACCTTAATCGTACAAAAGCATACAGGACAAAGAAATAGATAAATAAGATAAAATATAGATTCACAAGAATGATACATAATAAATAAGAATGGAAAAAAAGAAAAGGAAAAAGGAAGGGGGAGGGGGGCACTTAGCTGTAAGTTTCAAGAAGCTGTGTCCGAGAGGGCGCTTGGTGAAGTATTGTGAGTATTTAAATGAGGACGTGTGAGGAGTGAGGAATTGGTAGTGAAAAGAGAGCGGGGAAAAGTGGAAAGGAGAAAACAGGATACAATGGTTGTCAAGTCGAGATAAAGACTTGGTTGTCAAGCCGAGATAAAGACTTGGTTGTCAAGCCGAGATAAAGACTTGGTTGTCAAGCCGAGATTAAGACTTGGTGGAATAGAAGAATGTGTTTGGGGTAGAGAGTTTGTGGTCTAGTGCGGTAAAGGTTCTGGAATATGAGTTGCAGGTGAGAAAAGAATATATACTATTGTAAAGTTCTGAATTCTACATTATGTTCTCCATTGAATTTACTGTAGTCTTTATATTTCTTTTATATGTTCGTTAGGTTTACTTTTTCTCCATTCTATTTTAGGCTGTGCCCGCGACAACTAAGGCACTTTCATAAAGCATTGTTAACACGTTGTGACCGCGACAACTAAGGCACTTTCATAAAGCATTGTTAACACGTTGTGACCGCGATGACATTGTCTTTCTCCATTGTCTCCTTTTATTTATGAATGCATTACTATGTTTTCTCTCTGTTCACCTCAACATTTCAGAATGTCACTACACCATATGCTTCACCACAAGACTAAGATCTTGACATACATAGTCACCATAAAAATCAGATGGTTCGTTCCAGAATCAAATTATAGTTCACCTTTAACATTCATCAAACGGAACTCATAAGTATCAGACTGAGGCATCTCCGAAAGCGTTTTACACAAAGTTCCAAAAACAACAAATCTTATGCATTTCTCGCGCAGTAATAATAATCACTTTCTAACTTGAAGCACATATTCTGTCTGTCCTAAAGTACTTTTGGTTCTAAACTGCATCTCCGTCACCTGAATATCTATTGCTCTATTTGTCCATCTGTTCTGTCTATCTATTCTTCTTTTTCTCTCATATTTTATTCCCTTTTCTTCTTCGTCTTCCTCTTTAAAACTGCACGCCAGGCTTATATTCATAAGTCAGTTGTCCAATAGGACACACCTCTAGATCTTTCTATTGGTTAGCTAGTTGACTACATACTGACTGGACAAGTCGGTCCACTCCCTTTGGTCATCTTGTTGGTCCGCTGGACTAATCATATGTGCAAATTCCGTCTTAAGATTAGCAAATATGCCTCACCTGTCATAAAGTCTGTTGCGTCAAATCCATCTATTCAATTTTCTCGCGTGAGTAACCCCTTCTTATCCAGTATCAGGTGTTTGTGATACCTGACGGGGATTATCCCAAATCTGTTTACATAATGTCCGTCTGTCTGTCTCCATATGTACTATTGTTATTTGAGTAAAGTCTTCTACGCTGTATTCATTGTCCCTATATCTAGTAATTCTAAGTATGTGCTTAACTCTATCGTAACAATACTAATATCGGTTCTCAAGTTTTCCATTGTTTCTTACTTACTTTCTACTTATCAATAATAATCATAACTATAAGTGAAAATGCTAAAAGTAATAATAATACTACAATCCTAATTTATAAGGCTATACTAATACTACAATCATAACTACACGGCAGTATGTTACAAGTTACGAGAACTTAGAAGGAAGGGATATCAACAATCGAAAGAAAGAAGGAAAGAAACGAAAGAAAAAAAGAAAGAAAAGAAAAGAAAGAAAGTAAGTAAGTTAAGAAAAGAAAGAAAGAAAGAAAGAAAGAAAGAAGAAAGAAAGAAAAGAAAGAAAGAAAGTAAGTAAAAAAAGAAAGAAAGAAAGAAAGAAAAGAAACAGAAAGAAAAGAAAGAAAAAGAAAGAAAGAAAGAAAAGAAAGAAAAGAAAGAAAAAAAAAAGAAAAATAAGAAAGGAAAAGAAAAGAAAGAAAAATTGCAGTATGTTGTCTGCTGCAATAAAACAAAATCTGTAATCATCTCACACGATCTGTTATGTATCGATTACCACCAGAGTAGTATCAAACTGCAACAGCGCCCTCTCTTCTGGCCACCTCGTGCATGACATGCGCATAGCCTTCACAAACGTTTACCTTCAGAATACATCACTTTTCAGGTCATCCTGACAAAGGGCTACAGTCGGGATATGGCATTAAAAACGTTCTTGCAGGGGCCACGCTGGCTCCCATCTTATTTTCTCAATATTTCATTCCCCGTTCATAACAGTTATTTGGTCTTACGCACGCGTGAACACGCCTTTACAAACTCTCTCTCTCTCTCTCTCTCTCTCTCTCTCGCTGTCTCTGTCTCACTCTTTCTCTCACTCTCTCTCTCTCACTCACTCTCTCTGTCTCTGTCTATCTCTCTCTCTCTCTCTCTCTCTATATATATATATATATATATATATATATATATTCTGATTTCTATGTGAACATCGTTTTATAGCTAAACATCCTGGCTGTCACGTGCACAAGTCCATTAGTGCGACTCACCTTGCATGAAGATTGTTCCAGGGTTTCACTTGTTGCAGATGTCAATCACGTTTACAGGCGTATAACTTAGGCACAAACAGTGTTGTATGTGTGTGTGTGTGTGCGCGCACACTTGTACAAAATAAAACATACACATCAAGGTAAAAGTATGAGTTGTGAACCAACGCCATTGTCCACGGTCAGACCGTACGTGTCGCCATCAGCATGAACTCCGTAGCTAGCAGCGTCACCGCTCTTCCTTCACAGAGAGCGTTGACCCTGGTACCCATTTTTTTCCTTGAGGCTGGGTGAGCCCCAAGGGGTTTTGCCAGCCTTTGTTGGAAATCGAGACCGGGTTGCCTGGTCGGCGAGCGAGTGACTAATCCACCTCCATAACGCGGCTACCATACATATAAATATACACAAGGCCACTGCAGCAAAGCGGTGATAACAGACGATTAGGTAGTTTAAAGACTGAAGCACAATCCCCGCTGAAGTAATGCACCTCTTGAGACAAATCCTCAAAGTACGGGACTGTACTGTATAATATGGGGCGATTGGTCACATTACCATTTGGATATCATTCGTTCACTATCAACCCCGTGTGCTCTGTAATCCAGTGTATTTTGCGTCCGTGCAGAAAGTTTCTGTCGTCAAAGGCAATTAATCCTCATCATAGCGCGTCGGGTACCCATCATACATCAGGGTCGAAGAGGAGTGACAGAAGAGGGCGTTAATTCCATTCCCCTTCAGATCAAGATTGACTGAAAGATCGCCTCCGTATCGATTCGGCCAATCGAAACTTCAAATCTAGAGCTGATAAATGACAGCCCCGCAATTTATATATATATATCTATCGGCGTAGCATGACGTCATCATATAATGTGTTCTCACATAGCAAAGTATCAGCGCAATAAGATGCAGAGTGACGTCATCATATATTGTGTTCCTACATCGCACAATATCGTTTAATATTTTCCTGTTTCGCAAATATCGGCGCAGCATGACGTCATCATATAATCGCAAAGTATCAGAGCAGTATTCATAAGATATGTCATTCACTAAATGAATATAAATGATACTTGTGTTTTCTCAGACCCAGTTGGTAATCGCGAACAGTTTATCTTGTTCCTTAGTGGCTCTTTTCCAGAATAATATATGGGCACTAGAAACGAGTGACCGAGAGCGACTTTGGTCCACTTTTAAGTGCATATTCTCCAGAAAAGGACGTCAAGAAGGTTCCAGAAAGATATAATCAATATACTCTGTATAGCCAGTTAAGTTATATAGATAAAACTGTTACAGAAAGGGAGAAAACTGAGAATCAGACACAGAAAGGGAGAAAACTGAGAATCAGACACAGAAAGGGAGAAAACTGAGAATCAGACACAGAAAGGGAGAAAACTAAGAATCAGACTTTTACTAAAAAAAAAAAAACAATGAATATTTGCTAAACTGCAGTAAGTCCAAGAAAGACTAGCTAGATAACAGACACGGTACGGTTTTGGTGATATCTTTAAGTATGATATACGCGCTCATTTTTGGATGGTGATATTTCCAGTCATCTTTAGATGTGATATACAGTAGGCATTCATCTTCAAATATGATATACAGGAGGCACTAAACTTCAGATATAATATACGCATTCATCTTTAAATAACAATAAACACATTCATCTTCAGATATGACGTGCAATAGGCAAACATCTTCACGTATGATGTACAGTAAGCAATTATCTTTAGATATTATATACAGTAGGCAATCATATGATATACAGTAGGCAATCATCTTCAGATATGATATACAGTAGGCAATCATCTTCAGATATGACATACAGTAGGCAATCATCTTCGGATATGATATACGCACTCATCTGCGAATATGGTATACTCACTCGTCTTCAGATGTGATATACGCAGTCATCTATAAATGATGATATACGCAGTTTTCTTGAGATATGATGTACAGCAGCCACTCATCTTCACATGTGATACAGGTGCTCATCTTTAGATATAAAATTTACTCGAACAAATGATATTAATGTTAATTTATTTCTAGAGAATATACTAAAAGAAAATCATACTGGTTCTTCAGAACTCTCCATGGCCAAAATACTATCCTCAGTGGTGAAGAATCTGTGGGTCGCATCTGAATTCTTCAAAATCAAAGTAGACATTGCTCACAAATCATAGATACATAAGTAGTGCAATAGAAATTGAGCTATAGTTTTGAGATCTACATATGTGCTAAATGACACGAAAGAAAAGAGGCCAAACGTTAAATATGAAATGAGGAATGAATGAAACGAGCAACTGAGAAAACATACTCAGTATTTGTACCAGCAGCATTGTGTGTATTCGTCTCAAAATTATGCTTGTAGCATAAATCAAATCTTTCAGTATCACTGTAAAATTCAGGGCGATGAGGTGACGAAGAAGAAGCACACAAACATACGCAAGAATTTGGATCATTAATATGAGAAAAGTGAAATAAACGAATTCAGATACAGACAACAAGGTCTGCACAAAATGATGACTTAGAATCGTCACATCTTAAGAAAAGGTAATTGATGATGATGATGATGATGATGATGAATTAAAATATTCCAGTGAGATGGCAAAGAAAAAGAGGTGACCACGTGAAACACTATAGAGAACATGGCTGACAGAGGCTAAATTAATGGGCATAAGATCCCTTGACGAAGTTGAAAGGCTTGCTGAAAAACAGAAAAAAAACATGCTGAATTACATTTGGAGCCCTCGATGACGCTTAACGGCACGGGAAGGATGTAAGAAGTTGTAAGATGATACAGATGCTCTTAGTAAAAATAATTCAAATAACAGTAAACAATCAAATAACCATAAAAAATTATGTGTAATTTTATTGCTATTATTATATTTAATATAGTATAATATAATAATAAATTAATATAATATTTATTGATATATAATTATAAAATTATGGTGTACAGCCTGTGACAAGAAGGCAAAGAGAAGTCAACGCGATAGCTTCAGTATATGTTACAATGGTTCTGAATCTTTGTTTCACCTCATGACTTAACTATTGGGAGAAAAAAACACTGTTAGATTTATGTATCTTTTAAATTCCATTGTCGTAAAATATGATACCTGACTGAAGATTAATTCAAGTCAGAAATATTCAATATTCGAACATTTTGTAGATATTAACATACAGGCTTTTATTTGTGTAACGTTTAAATTTTGTCGATCGACCTTTTTATAAACATGCAGGTTATGTATGTCAGCAAAGGTGTGCTCAGCAGATTTTAACTGACTTTTTAAAGTCATCCATGACGTGAGCAAACACAAATTAAGAAATCACGAAGAGTGAGCGTCTTCGATCAGAGTTCGACAGTTTATTTTACTGCACACAACAGCGAGCTCTAGACTTTAGTCTTGTCGACTGAGAACATCAGAAATCGAACTGTTATTCCTGTACTTCGTCGAGAACACGAGGAATATAAAATGGGAAGAAGAAGAAACTCTCAGCTAAATAATAAATGGGGAACAAGCGTGACGAATATTTTCGTCCTCGAGAGCCTTCTAGAAAAGAGCTGCACGTTCAGTGTTGTGTCATCATGCTCTGACTCACACTTTCATCGGGTACTAAAACTGGCATACAAGCGCAAAGAGCAAGCATGATTTATGTGGGAAATGATGAACTAGGAGATCTGTGGTAGTCATCTTTGCTTCCGTGAAACGTTACTGAAAATGAGAAAGAGGGTTATGAGAAAAAGCGCCTCAACTGAAAAATGAGAAAGAAGACTGCTGCTGACATGAGAAAAATAAAGCTGCCACGTGTCCCAAACAAATGAATATGAGAGCATTATGAAAGTGCTGGGAACTGGTAAGATTCTGTTCATTCAATACATAATGGCTCAATAGATCTACAAATGCAGTTTAATTTGTTAAACTGTGATGGATATGCGAGGGTTTAATATATATTTTTAGATGAACATTAATAAGTCTTGTATGTGTTAAGACAGAAGTTGAACGTAAAAGTTTCATCTTTTTTATGAACAAGAGAGGAAGGTAAAAGTTTTGTTTAATGAAAACTTAGTCAAGCTTTTGATATATGCAATCGTTGATAATCTGCAGATGGATGCATCAGCAGCAAGGCATCTTGATTACAACCGAGAGGCCTACAGCAGAGTTGTTAGGAAGGCAAAGTTCCGCAAGGGACATGCAAGACTGACTGACTGACTGACTGATTGATATATGCATAGAAAACTGATACTGAAATGATGTGGGACGTCTGTGACAGTGTGAAAATTGAAAGATAAGAGACAGACTGTCAAACAGGCCTGCATATTTTATGATACGCTACTTGAAAACAACACTTATTCACTTAATGGGAAAAAAGTTAGCTCGTTCATGCGGGAATGTTCAGTTTTTAATACTAACACAAATACGACGTCGTGGGCTGGAAACACTAGCTAGAATCTATATGTGAAGCATTTTTTTACATCAAAGAAAAGCAACAAAATAGCCATGAAATCAACGTAAGCGAGATGTTATTGGGCAGAATTTTTGTCTTGCAATATTTTCCCGTGTTCCTGGCACGGCCTGGTGGGAAGTAGTAGTTCGATTTCTGTCTTTACTGTGGGTGGTGCTGAGGTGACTGAGGCTTGGAGCTTGCTTTTGTGATGACATAAAGACGTGGAGCTCTGTGAGTTACTAACTTTGTTGTTGTTGTTGTTGTGGTCGTGTGGTATGTGTACGTGTGCCATTGGTCAACTTTGAGAGTCAGCTTAAATATGGTGATGGCATACACACATAAACACTCACACATAAACATACGCACATAAACATACACACATACACATACACACACATAATAAGTATAGAAAGAAGAAAGAAAGACAGAAAGAAAAAAAAAAGAAGTAAAAGTGCAGAGTACATTTCCTCGGATCCGCCTACTGTAGAGCCAATGACGCACACAGAAAATCGTAATAGGAGTGGTAGAGTGGGCGCGGGGTGTTAAACAAATAGAAGGGAGAGGTCGTCAAGAGATAGCTGTCTGTGAATCCAATTGTGATGAGGATGGGATGAAGGAAACACTGCAAAAGAGATAAGGTTTCAACAAAGAAGCGTATAAAGTAGCTTGTATAACATCCAGAAGCTATGAGACTAACGAAGTGCAGCTTGGTTTTAGCATTTTTCTTTTAAGGAGACGAAAAACAGAAGGGAAAAAACTCACATATAAACCATATGGACAGACGAAATCAAAACCATAATAAACAAACTCATGAAGATGCTGACGAAAGAATCTCACCCATAGTTTCTGATAGTGCAGAACGTGGGGTCTCAAAGCAGAATCAGGTGGCTCCCGGGGGAAGCGGAAGTTTTAAGTCTCAAGTTTCAAAAATTACCACCGTAAAAGAATCATAAAAACCTTTCTGGATGATAATTTAATATATACGGGAGGGGGGCTGCCTGAGTTAAAAACAGAGGACACATACACGCATAACCTGGGACGTCGTAGGTCATAAACATAGGTCTAAAGACACGCTAAAATAAAAGAGATTTTCGTTGTTTCAGCCTCCGAGCCATTGCGGCTCATCGCTGCAGACAAAAATTGTCTCCACTCCCCCCCCTTTCCCCTTTTCTGTTCTTAGTCCTCTCCTGCCAGATGTCCACTCCGACGGCTCGAGAGTCTAAAGCTCTGAGGCTAAATATTGTAAATGCAGGGTTAAAACTCTACACACTGACAAAATGACACCGGTGTATTAAAAGTTACACTGGGAAGAATGCTGAAAACAACACAGATAAAACTGCGATTTACCGATCTATATACACAAAATACTTCAGACAACAAAACTATACAAGGTACAGGATATTTAAGAGTAATGTTCTAAGTGTACTACTCTATGGAAATGAATGCTGGAAAATCACTAAAACCATAGAAAACAAGTTGAATTCTTTCCAGACTAAATGTTTACGAAGAATTAGAAACATATTCTGGCCAAACACCGTAAGAAATAACATTTTGTTGGCAGAAATGCAGATGAAGCCACTGACAGCAATTATTGAGGAAAGACGCTGGCGATGGTTGGGACATGTGCTCCGAATGACTGACAACTCACTACCAAAAATAGCACTTAGATGGACACCACAGGGGAACAGAAGTAAGGGTAGGCCAAAAGAGAAATGGAAGAAGAACAACAGAGAGGATGTTGAGCAACAGAGGGTTCACCTGGGCAAGAGCAGAAAAAAAGGCAAAGGACAGGCATTTGTGGAAAACCCTTGCGGAAGCCCCATGTGCCCTGGGCACCTAAGGTTCAGAGAGAGAGAGAGAGAGAGAGAGAGAGAGATACAAGGTACGGACGAAAACGTTCAATCATAGTGGAAACAGTATCATCAACGGAGCAGAAACTATGGTAGCAGATAAACTTGAATTTTATGTTGTCGGCCAGAAACTACGGTAGCAGATAACCTTGAATTTTATGTTGTCGGACAGAAATTGTGGTAGAAGATAACCTTGATTTTTATGTTGTCTGGCAGAAATTATGGTAGCAGATAACCTTGAATTTTATGTTGTCAGACAAAAACTATGGTAGCAGATAACCGTGAAAGTTATGAATGTCAGACAGAAACTATGATAGCAGATGACCTTGAAAGTTATGTTGTCAGACAGAAACTTTGGTAACAGATAACCCTGAAAGTTATGTTGTCAGATAGAAACTATACTAGCTCTGAAATTTATGTAATCAGTCAGAAACTATGCTAGTTTTGAAAGTTATGTAATCAGACAGAAACTATACTAGTTCTGAAAGCTATGCATTCAGACAGAAACTGTGCTATGTGCTAGCTCTGAAATTTGTGTAGTCAGACAGAAACTATGTTAGCCCTGAAAGTTATGTAGCCAGACAGAAACTATGTTAGCCCTGAAAGTTATTCAGTCAGGCAGAAACTATGAGGCAATAAAGAAGAAATTGTGCACGTTGAGTATATCCAGATATTCAAAACACTGCAGTGACTACCAATCTTGAAACTGCACATACAGACCTATAGTTTTGGATATATACATATCATACTGATAGGAAATACCGAAACATGATATTTTACATCTATAACTTCATGTCACAGTGTTTTTTCTCCTCTTAAGATTTGCATTCTAAGGTCTTCAAAGATCTCATTAATAATATGTAAACCAATGGTTCTTAATTTTTTTGGGGGGAGGGGGGCATTGACCCATTTTTCAGCTTAATAACAGCTTTGAATCGCTTATTAAAAATAAGGCAAAAATATAACCCAGATTATGTTAAAATATTTTAAACCGAGCTTTAATCTTTGCTGGCCAATGGATCCCATGGGGATCTATAAACCTCAGATTGAGAACCACTGATCTAAACTCTGAGAACAAAAGGAAAAAAAATATTGTTTAAAAATGCAAATGACGCGCAACGCACAGGAGATTAAATTCAGTGACCCCATTTCTGTCTCGTTCTGTAAACATTCGCCACTAGCGAGGGCGAGAAATGAACTAGCTCTTCCTGAGCAGTTGCTCAGCTACTGATAGACACAGCTACTGACAGACTCAGCTACTGACAGACACAGCTACTGACAGACACAGCTACTGACAGACACAGCTACTGACAGACTCAGCTACTGACAGACTCAGCTACTGACAGACTCAGCGACTGACAGACACAGCAATATCGCTCGGAGGGAAGGACACCAAATTTAATGTCGGTCTCAATATTTTCTACAACATCAGTCAGCCCTCTCCTATGAAAATTGAAAAATGTATCAGAAATACACAAGTTAATATCACACACATTTCCAACTCTCCGGCGTATTTCCTCCTGAAAATCAATGAACATTGTAATTCTAATTTTGGGGCATAAAATTCACAATTTCACCATCGCTAGCTTCTATTCCTTTTTGTCACCAATCACTTTGAGCAGACATGCCGTCTTTAATGCCCTACAAATATTTTTCTTACAACATCTATGGGGGTGAAAGACGCTATCTGATTAGGAAATCGACGACCCATAGCTGATATGCTAGCGTTAGGGTTAGCGAACCATAGGTGATCAAGACCCTGTTTCACCTCTTCTTTGTTACCTTCAGTAAAAAATTTAGCCTGGCTAACTGGGCAGGGATCGCCATAGTCCCCATGCTGGTGAAGTCTGCTAAAGAAGTACTGCACATTCCCGGCTTTTAGCTGCACTCCGGGACTGAAAAAAAAAAGCTGCCATAACCCAATTCCACGCTGATACGATGTCGTGCCTCAACACTTTCACGGCATCGGCTGCAATGAACACCAGCTCGCAGTTACAGGGAGATACTACAAGACAAGATACACCTTCTGTCGTTAAATACTCAAAATTAACCAAACATTCAACGAGAGAGAACAACAAAAGTAAAAGCTTCTTACAGCTTAACACCGGCAACTGTGAGCAAATGAATATAATGGTTATATCACTTCTTTACATACCCCCCCCCCAACCAACCCCGTAGGTCGCTGCAATTTTATATTGTTCCGCTAGCTTCTTCATTCCTTTGGACAGTAAGCTTTTTCAGCTGCTCTTGAATCCCAGGTCTGCATTGCTCTTTTAACATGTGACCGCGTAGAACCTTTTAAATGGACTTACACACTTGATAATTGAATGGCACAAGATCATGATGGCTGTAAGGGGGATAAGGAAGACGTTCAAACCGCAGCTGTTGTATTGTTGCCGTCGCTGCGTGAGGACGTGAAATGTCATGAATTTTTTTTACAGCTTTCTTGGTTTTTTTTTAAACCTTTCTACTCACTCAAATATTTTTCGTTGAGTCATGCTGTTTTCACATCTATACTTGTATGCTGAGCCAACGTCCTACGGTGAATTTCAACAGCTTTCACTTCCTCTTTCCATGTTATTTTCACTACAGCGCGGTGTTCAACAATGGTGCAATCCCTCAGCGGAGTGTCCATGTTTTTTTTAAACCTTTCTACTCACTCAAACATTTTTCGTTGAGTCATGCTGTTTTCACATCTATACTTGTATGCTGAGCCAACGTCCTACGGTGAATTTCAACAGCTTTCACTTCATCTTTCCATGTTATTTTCACTACAGCGCGGTGTTCAACAATGGTGCAATCCCTCAGCGGAGTGTCCATGTTTTTTTTTAAATCTTGGCTACAATAAGGGCTAATATAATAATACACATCAACCATTACGAACGTATTGTACAGCTTCTGCTTCTATCTGTTGTGGTTACGGCGTCATTTTCAAACTGCCTTCGCTTTTTTGTATTCTTCCTGGTATATAATTCTAGCTGACAGGTAGGGAACACACGGACTGCTACTGAAAACTGCATAATAACCGCCTTCAGTATTCCTCGCCGTGGGGTGCAACCCCAGATCAACCTTTCACTTCTTCTCCTTCATCTTCTTCGCACATACATATTTCTTTGAGTTGACTGGCGACACCCTTCTATTTAGGACGATCCCTAGCACAGTCCTTCCAGTATATCAGGTCAATGTCCTAAAAGAACGATTCCTTGCACAGTCCTTTTAGCGTGCCAGGTCTATGTCCTTTGAGGACGATTCCTAGCATAGCATGTTTGGTCTACATCCTAATAATATACAACTTCAGCGAAGCACTGAATTGATGATTTAAATTAGAACTTCAAATGGAAACTTTTTTTTTATGAGAGACTCCTATGGGTTAATTGTCTGAAATAATACCACAGACTATAAATACTGAAATGCAGTGTTTCCCAGTCGTTTAGGATCGTGGATCCCTGAACCCAATAATTAATTACCGCGGCCTCTCCCACAACCCGCCCACTATTTGTTATTAAATTAAAAACATTTAGACATTTCTAGTAATTTACATAATCTAGACTTCCCATAGAAGGCCCCGCCCCAAGGGATGTCGATGCTGCAGAGGATTGGGTATATCAGAAATGCTAGCTTGAAGAGGCCAGGTCAGTCGTAAGGCAGGGGTTAGTTTAATGATCGTGACACTAGGAAAAGAGAATAGGCTGGAGGGGAAGAATGAGCGGTTTCACAGACATTTTTTAAAAAGGGGGACTGCTGATTAAGCGCACCCATACCTCTTCAGGGTATGGTAGCCAAATGATGAGGGGTATGGGAACCACATGATGGAAGTATCAGAGCAATGTGATGGGAGTATGTGAACCAAATGATTCCAGCATGGAAAACAAATGACGGGGGGTATGGGAACGAAATGGTAGGTATATGGGAAACAAATGATAAGGGTATAGGAACCAAGCGGTTTGCGTATGAAAACTAAATAATGGGGATATGGGAATCAAGTGATGGGGGGCTGGGGTATGAAAACTAAATGATAGGGCTGTGGGACCCAAATGATATGGGCATGCGAAACAAATTATTGGAATATGAGAACTAAATGATAAGAGTATGAAAACGGTATAGGAACCAAATGATAGCTGTATAGAAGCCAAAATAACGGGGAATAAGAGCCAAATGATGAGGGAATGGAAACCAAACGATGAGGGAATGGGAACCAAATGATGTGGGTATGGTATCCAAATGATGGGGGCATGGGAACCAAATAATGGGGGCATAGGAACCAAATGATGGTGATATGGGAACAAAATGATAATGGTATGGAAGCTGAATGATGGGGAATGGGGAAACCAACTGATGGGGGAGTGTGAAAAAAATAATGGGGGGTATTGAGAATCAAATGATGGGAGTATGGGAACCATGGGATATGAGTACAGGACTCGACCGCTGAGCAGGGGTCGACAATGACGTTGCTGCTTACTAAGAACATCAAATTTTGTTCTACAGTGCTAGGACTGACTTTATTGGTATGCTTAAAGGACAGCCGACAGGCAATGGTGGTCTGGGAGTGGGGGGGGGGGAGAGAGAGAGAGAGAGGATAGGTCAGAAATAGAATTTGTTCAAAGTAAGTCACTGTCACTCCGCACTCAGTCACTTCCCATCATATTGTAAGTCTTACCTCCCCTGCCCAACAACTCGTTTCGAATGGAATAGCTTTAAAGAATTATATATTTCTATTTAATTAAAAATTCCTTTTTTAGGAGATCATAATTACATGTACTGTATTTCAAGTCAAACAACGTGCCATTATAAACCGTTCCACGTGCCACGCTTAGCGCGTGTAGGTTATCTCCACCTGCTCTAGACTATTCTTTCCTCTGTTTTGTTCCCAGCTTATCTTATATATCTTATATCCTTCCCGTGCCGTTAGACGTCACATAGGGCTCGCAAAGTAGTTCGCCAATTTTTCCTGTCTTCGGCGAGTCTTTCAACCTCAACAAAGGATTTTATGCCTGTTAACTTGGCCTCTCTTAATAATGTCCTCTTCAGAGTTTCACTTGGTCTGCCTCTTTTTCTTCGGCCTGTTGTGTTCCACTTGATAGCTTGTTTTGGGATTCTCTGATCATTTCTTCTCATCAAGTGACCAACATATGTCCATCTCCTTTTCCTGATCACCCGTGAGACTGGTTGTTGTTCAGTCATCTGTCTTATCTCTGCATTGTTCTTGAATTCAATCCACTTGATGCAGAGTATTTTCCTTAGGCATTTGTTTTCAAATGTTCCCAGCTATTCCTATATAAATACAATCAAACTATTTTAAAGTCATACTTGTTCTAATATAACGGATGATGGTTATGATTTCGATAATGAAGGACGACATATAGGGCAATTCATGGTGGAGGTGGGTCCATAGTCGAAAAAATATATTAGAGAATTTAACTAAATAAATAAATAACATTTCGTGAATAACCTAGGTAGCGTGCGTGTAGAATCGGAAACTGTTAATATGTGGTTGTTATGGGGAGGATTATAAGTTCATTCTCGTAATATATATAAGTTATGTTTTCTTGTGGACAGACACACAGGCAGTAGTTATGTTGATAAGTAGGTATACATTTAGACAGGTAGCTATGTATGTAGGTTAAAAGACATACATATAGATACACAGACAGATAGATAGGTGGGTATGTTGGTAGACAGACAGGTAAATAGATAGGAAGGTAGGTTGGTAGGTTGGTAGACAGATTGATTGATTGACTGATTGATCTTTATTTCAAAAGGGTTACAAATTGGGCACACAGGCCCGTCTGACATTTTTGCAATTTAGTTGGTCGTTTACAGACAGATTGGTATGTGGGTAGGCTGGTATACAGACATGTAGATAGACAGTTAAGTGGGTATGTTGGTAGACAAACAGACAGACATACATACAGACAGACAAACCGACAGATATACAGACAGGCATGATTTTTGTCATGTAGTGCCGAAATTTGATTACACTTATTCAAAAGTAACATTGCACAGTAACATATTTTAGTGATATTTCATTTGATCTAAGGCGACACTAACTTTATTTTAGTGGTATTTCATTTGATCCAAGGCAACACTAACTTTATTTTAGTGGTATTTCATTTGATCTGAAGTGACACTAACTTTATTTTAGTGGTATTTCATTTGATCCAAGGCGACACTAACTTTATTTTAGTGGTATTTCATTTGATCTGAAGTGGCACTAACTTTATTTTAGTGATATTTCATTTGATCCAAGGTGACACTAACTTTATTTCAATATTTCATTTGATCTAAGGTGAAACTAAAACGTCCTTACCAACATTCACATTTTCTGGCAGAGTCAAGTGTTCAAAAGTTCAAAGATTCAGAATCAGACGGCGGAGTCACTACATTCAGAACAGCCCCACATGTGCTCTGTCGCATGCTGCAGGATCCATTCAAGATATGTTTGCTAATAGTCCCCATCAAATATTGGTCGTTTATAAGTGTTTTTATATCGTTTATCATTACATCTTCTAACTGCGCTCACGACAGCTGCTTATGACTCACCGTTTATGATCCTTGTCACCCTCCATAGACGGAGAAGTACCATCAGACCCGCAGCATCCTTGGCTGCGTTCTCCACAGAAACGAAGCTGAAGATGACGTCCAGGGCGAAAGACACAATCACGACCACCGCATCGAACACCTACAGCAGAAAATACATGATGTTTAAAAAGCAAATAAAAGAATCACTGGTTTTCTGAAATGGGCAAGATCATGCGGAAAACATTGTTTTTGTTTTCTAAAATGTAATAAATCATTAAAACAAAACATGAGGTTTAAAATAATGATTAAGTCATTTCATAACTCAGCTTCGACGACGAATAACGTGCAGTTCACTTTTCGAAACAATCGGCGGTTCTGAACTTGTAAAGTAATGCCCCAAAAGTTTACCTTCACAAATGAAGCGCGTAATTCAAATGTTAAAATATGTACAGTTAACCTTAGAAACAAACAGCTAATTTAGATGTTAAAATAAAATACGTAGATTTAACATGTCCGTTTTGCAAATAACCAGCATAGGATTTAGACAGACATATGGAAAGGCAGACAGACAGACAGACAGACAGACAGACAGACAGACAGATAGACAGACAGATAGATAGATAGATAGATAGATAGATAGATAGATAGATAGATAGATAGATAGATAGATAGATAGATAGATAGATAGATAGATAGATAGATAGATCTTTATTTTTAAAGGGTAAAGAATTGGCACCCAGGCCCGTCTTACATTCTGCCCTTCATTCTTTCCGCACTCTCGATTTAATACAAGTATACAAATTACATTAGGGGAAAAAACATATCAAAAGAGTGTAAGATTACATTCAAAATAAAAGAGAAGAAGTAATTAACCTAATAAAATAGCTCTCACACACATACACACAGACATATACATAAACAAAAATACATTGTCAGTACAGATCTTCTTACACAATTTTTAACAAACATTAAAATAATTTCTAACAACATCTAACAAGTTACTTTTCGAACTATGTCATTTTAGTACTTGATGGCTTGCGAGTCATGGGTTGAGAGAGTGCTGGTTATTCTATGGATGCATATAATTACAAGCAAGTAAATAATGAAACAGATTTGAGTTAAAGAGTGAAGTATTACTAATGGATTTTAAATGTTATTGGGGGGGGGGGGTGTTCCAGAGCTGTACTGCAGAGTATTCAAGGCTTTTCTTGTATAGATCAATCCTGGGTTTAGGAAGAAGGCAGTTTTTTTTAAAACCTGGCTATGTTTAGTGTTATACGTAAACAGTGATCACAAGTAAGGCGGAGCATTGTGCGACAGAATTCTGTGAACAAACTTAACTTTGTTAAAAATACTCTATATCTGAGGGGTAGAATTTTGAGTTGTTTGTGCTGATCTATAGTCTGTAGTGAGTGTTTGTCATAAATCAGATTTAATGCTCGTTTGTGAAGTGAGTGGAGCCTTTTTATGTTTGAGACTGAGCATACATCCCAGATTGTGGAACAGTAATCTAAGTATTTTTGTATGTGTGATATGTAGTATATCTTTCTTGTTTCTTTGTCGATAAAGTGTTTAATTTTGGTTAGTTGGTAAACTTTATGTGCAATCAAGTTTGTTAGGTTATGTACATAAGAATTTCAAGTTAAATGCTGATCAATGATGAGTCCTAGAGTTCATGAACATTTTCTATTGCCTTAGTCACAGCACAAAGCTGTAGTGAAGTTTTTGCTGCATTCTGCAGTTTCTGTCTTGTAGTGATGAGGACGAATTTTGTTTTGTTGGTGTTTATCAACATACCATTTTTATTACTCCATTTAATCAAACTGTTTATATCATTTTGGTAGGTTACTGATGTCATAGTCACTATTGTAAACAGTGCAGTCATTGGCAAAAAGATCTCATGAAGAGTGCTTTAAATGTAGTGGTAAGTCGTTAATATAGATAGCAAAGAGAAGAGGACCAAGAATAGAGCCTTGAGGGATATCAGTATCAACCACAGAAGAGTCACACATTTTGTACTAAAGCAAACTACTTGTTTTTTCTACCCGAGAGAAAAGATGTAATAAATTTTGCTAGGTAAGGGTGTAATCTATAACCCTCCAGCTTTTTTGCAAGAATTTCATAATCAGTCATATCGAAGGCCTTCTTGAAATCAACAAAGACAGCACCACACAATATGTCATCATTTATATTAGACAGCCATTTTAGTTAATGCTGTTTGGGAGGAGTGATTTGGTCTAAAACCTGACTGACTGTCTACTGATTGTTTTCTTGCATGTGGAGCAGTGCTAACTTTTGTATATATTTTTCAAGAAGTTTAGATAATGATGACAGAATGGATATAGGTCTATAGTTTGATAGGTCACTAGTCTGCCTAGATTTAAAAAGAGGAAACACTTTGGCGAGTTTAAAAGCATCAGGGAAATAATGTTTTTCAATGCACAAATTGTATAAGTATGTTAGAGTGTCTGTAATAACTGGTGCAGCGTAGCGTAGTATCTTGCTACTAATGTCATCACATCCTGCTGATTTTGTGTTCTTTAAAGACCGGAGGTAATTATAAACCTCACTGACAGTGAGGAAAGGAATATTTAGTTGTTTTAACTTTACACATTTACTGTCACTGTAAGTTTTCAACACACTCAAGTCGCAATTAGGGGTCGGTAATGAAGATTTTAGAATACTAATTTCTTCCCTAAAATGTTCACTGAAGTTAGTGCAAGTATGTTCAGTTAGTGCAAGTATGTTCACCATTTATTGTTTGTGGGTGAGATTGCTTCCTTTTATTTACAAGAGTATTAATCGCTTTCTAAACTGATTTACTATCAGTTTTATCTTTAACTAAATTTCTGAAGTAATTTTTCTTTTCCTGCCTAATTAAATACTGCACCTTATTCCTAAGTGAACAACAGCTACTGAAATTTCTGCTTTTATGAGCTTCATCCGGTTTCCTTATGAGTTGCAATATATCGGGAGTTATCCACGGGGATTTTGTTACGTGTTTTACTCTCATTTCTTTGATGAGGACGTCCTTGTCCAAAATATTTCGAAATATCTCGATCGCCTTATCTGGATTTGTTAACCGGTAAACGTACGTAAGAGGCGAAGCTTTTAGATCAGTTAAAAATAATTCCAAGTCAAACTTTTTAAAGTTCCTGTATTTGATGCTGGTGTGTTCGTGTTTAGACATTTTATTCTCCTGGTGCGACCACGTACAGCAGATCAGCGACACATGAGGCACAGTACATTCAGCAATGTTTCCTGGATGAGCTACATAAATATGATCTATTATTGTTGATGATGATTCAGTTACCCTAGTAGGGTTGTTAACAATTTGGGAGAAGTTGTAGGATGTTAAAATGTTCTTCCATGTAGGATTCCGTTGATTAAGATCTATATTGAAATCCCCTAGAATGATTATATCTTTGAATTTATAGGCAGGCAGGCAGGCAGACAGACAGACAGACAGATAGATTTGATTGACTGAACTTTATTTGCAAATGGTAAAGAATTTGGCAAGCACCCCCGTCTGACATTCTGCCCTTTATCATACAACTTTCTCTCTGTGTTCCAGACATTCTACATGAGGTAGTGCAAATATGCTTATGAGTATAAAATCGACTAAGATTGAAATAACAAAGCTGAAACGAGAGAGAGGGAGAGAAAGAGAGAGAGAGAGAGGAATTTATGAAAAACAGCATGGCAAAACTAATAAAATATGGAACTGATATATCAGTGTCTGCAACGATGTACTAGAAAGGGGAGATAAAACAAAAGTTCTTTTGACAGGCAACTCAGATATGTGAAAACTGTCCAGTTTTGATGTAGTACAGCAATGTTTGAATAAGGTACATACCTGCAACGAAATGGTCATTACAGTGATAGTTACAAACTGCTTATGTAAGTGGCAAGCTGAGCAATATCATGCCAGTGTTGGTCACCGTGATCTGGCATTATTATCTCACTAACTTATGTTGTCATGCTCCACTGTTTTGTCTGGACTTCGCCTGTGACTAATTAAGTAATTGAATCTTTATATGTTTAAAAATCCTTCAAACTGACGAGGGCTGTGATGTGGGATGAGGGCAGCAATCAGGTCCAGTTAGACTAAAAGTATCTCTTATCTTCCTGTCATGCTTTCGTGAACATAGCCATACTAATTAGGCTGAAGTGAAGTTTTACGTTTGGTACTGTAAACTCTTGATATAGATTCTTCATGTCTGAGATGTGAATTGTGATAAGAAAGTAATGTGTAGACGAGAAGTGATGATAACTATGACACGAAAGATTTAGACAATAACATTTTCATTTATACGTGCTCATCTATTTTCCGTGATCTTATCTATTGTGTTATTTTTTTTAACATGTGGTCCCTGAAGAAGGCATTTATTAGAATACTGGATTGTTGTATGTTCTTCATCTATACATGCTCATCTTACTTTCTGCCACCCTCGTTCGTACCCACTCCCCTTATTCTTTCTATCTTAATGTAAAACTGAACCATGTACTTCAGCCAAGATTACTCCCAGAACTCTACCCGGGAAGCAGCTGTCTGGCCTACTCTTTGCCAACTGCCAGGGGGGTTTTTAACTTCCTCGACAGTGCAGACGGACGTTCGATCCCACCGCGCAGATACCAGGCAGTATCTATTGCTGGAGGATTCCTGGGGGAAAAAAAACCCCAGCCATTTCTGGTGGGATTGAAGTCCGCAACCTACAACACTAGAGGTGAACGTCTGACCCCGAGACCACGCAGGTTTCCTCCCTCCCCCCACCCCCCTCCTTCTTCCCCACCAACCGGCCTTGTTTATTGACAGAAAAGCGAAATTCCATTTTCCGATGCTGCCTTTGGTTAAGGTATCCCATGAGAAAGCAAAGACTATCTGTACTTCCCTCACACTCTCAGCCTTTCCTAGTAGTCAGTGTGTTTTTGAGAGTCTGTGATAATGCTATTAACCTATAAAAATCTGTTCAGTGATTTGACTATGAAAGAATACGACAATGTGGTAGTACGAGTAGTTATATTGCAAGAATTTAGTTATCTGTTTTGTTCTTTAGTAAATGGCACAGTGCTGAAATAGGACGGTACGTTTAGATATCTGGGAGCACTACTGGCCTCAAATGGAAGATGTCTAACTGAGATAAAGAGCAGAATAATGCAAGCCAAAATAATATTTCAGAAAATGAAGACCACTCTGTGTAATAAATCACTGACACTGGGAGTGAGGAAAAGAGTACTCCAGAATTACATCGAACCAATTTTATTTTACGGATGCGAGGCATGGTCAGTAATTAATGAAGTACAAGGTCAACTGGAAGCCACTGAAACGTGGTTCCTTAGAAGAATGCCACGAATACCATGGACAGCAAAGAAATCAAACGAGGAGGTTCTGAGAGAGGCTGGAGAGACGAGACAAATAATAACAAAAGTCAGAAAAAGATAATCCAGATTCTTAGGACACGTTCCACGGCGAGGCAAGCTAGAGTACACTGTGACAACAGGAAAGACAGAAGGCAAAAGAGATCGAGGTAGACAGAGAGAGAAAATGCTGGACGGATTAACTAGATGGCACAGACAAAGAACACCAACACGCGGAGCAGGGAATTGTGGGAAAGCATGATAGTCAACGCCAGTTGTCAGGGCAACGAGACAGATAGATTTTGTTCATTGTGTGGATAATAGATTAAATGTAATAGTTTTTTTGTCCTATTATATTATTGTTTGTTACGTGTATTATACATTTATCAGTATAACTTGAAAGCCGATAGATAAAAAGCAGAATGTCAGATTGGCCTGCATGTCCAGTTCTTCTTTTTCATCTTCTTCTTCTTCTTCTCCCTCCTTCCTTCCTTCTTCTTCTTCTTCTTCTTCTTCTCCCTCCTTCCTTCCTTCTTCTTCTTCTTCTTCTTCTTCTGCTTTCCGAGCCATTAAGGTTATTGCTGCAGATAAAGTTCGCCTCCATTCCTCTCTATTGCTAATCTTCTCTCTCCAGTTGGTGACACCAATTTTCTTTATATACTCTTCTATGTTATTATTATTATTATTATTAGTGGTGTTATTATTAGAATAGAGTTTATAATCCAGTTCTTCATCTTTTGAAAATAAATGTTCATTCGTACATTCTCAAATGTTCCAGTGACCATTATAATTTTCCTTATATCCTGAGGCATACACGAAGAGATAGAACGATGCCCTCCCAGCGAGCCTCAATTCAGATTTCAAAATGAGCTCCACAGACTCTGCCTTTCCTTTTTTTTTCCTCCAGGCAGTTGTTCTACAGAAAGTTCTGCCAAGTTTAGGGTTTTGGCCGTGCTATATAAGCCGGTTCAAACGCTCTTTCTCTACAGTAAACCGCACGTGGTTCATCTAAATCCATCCCAATACAAGAAGTAACATTCATCAAATACGCCCACGACCTGCGTCAGGCTTATAATGGCCAGTCTGCGTTATCTAGGCCAAGATTCCAGCGTTGCAATGCAAACGAGTTGCACTTGTTTAACTTCTCAGTGAAATAGCTTTGATTTATTACGGCAAGTCTAAACTCATGGGTTGCAACCTGCGCGCTGTTGTAAATGAGCTAAATTCAACCATTAATTAGCATGGGAGATAACTTCGACATTAGTTAACTGGCTGAATTCAACCATTAGTAAACTATCTGAATTAGGCTATTAGTAAACGAGCTGAATTCGACAGTAAGTAAAGTCGAAATAAATTCAACCATTATTTAGTACCCAGCTACGTTCAGTCATTAATTTAAAAAAAAAATTACGAGTAATTCAGCTAGTTGTTACTAAATGAACTAAATTCATTCACTAGTTTGTACATGAGATAATTAATATTATAAGTTAGTGAGATACGTATTATTATGATGTGCCGTGCCGGACAGCGTTGGCGAATATGGGTCTTCATCTGGTGTGGTCCTTAGTGTTTCTAGTTTGTTCAGGTGCTTTTCTTTTTCCACGTCACTCAGTCATTTGACTGTCATATTTTTCTTTTGGCCTTCCTCTCTTCCTTTTCCCTTGAATTTTTCTGTCATTACTAGGTTCTCTCTTCTTTTCTTTGCCTCTCTCTCTCTCTCTGCTCTGAGTATTTGTTGCAGCTTTCTCAAAAAAAAAAAAAAAAACACGCCTCTGTTACTTCCAGTTTCTTTGTCATATTTTTGTTAACTGTCCAAGATTCACAGCCATATGGCAATATTGGCTCTTATACAGCACTGTAATACTCTTTTCCTCCCTTTTATGGGCATCATCTTATTTGTTAGCATCTTGTTCATGCCATAAATGGTGCCTTTGCCATAACCATTCGTGATTTTATTTCATTTGTGTACTTGCCATTAGCTGTTATTGTTGTTCCAAGGTAACTGAATTTATTTACTTGTGTCAGTGTCTTCCGGTTTGAAAGAATTTTGCACTCTGGCATGCTCAGTCTTTTTTATATTAGCATTGTTTCTGTCTTGTTGCTGTTTAGCTCTAGGCCTCTTTTATTGCTCTTTTCAATAATTTTATTCAAGCGTTTCTGCAAATTATTTTCGCTTTCCACTGTGAGAAAAATGTGATAAACGGAATTGTTAATAAAGGAGCTAAATTCAACTCATAGTCGGAAAACATCGTTGATGATCAGCGAATGGACACATCAGCAGCAGGACATCTTGCTTACAACCGAGAGACCTTCAGGAGAGCGGTTATGGGAGGCAAAGTTCCGCAAGGAACATGAAAATTACTGACTGAGTTGGAAAACAAGCTAAATTCAACTGTTAGCACACAAGCAGAATTCACTCCTTACAAATTCAACCAGTAGCTAGTAAACGAGTTAAATTAATTAGAAAATATGTTTCCTACGCTCTCGTGCCAAAATCTGCTTCATCTTACACACACAAAGTTTTACTGCATTGTTTGAAGTGCATCTCCTCTACTCCATGCGTTAAAACTGTTTAGATATTCTCGATGCTGGACTTGCTGCTGCAGTTGTGCTACATATAACAGAAAGAGCTATACCCTGAATAGTGAAAATTATTACATTCAGAGCTGTGTTCTCTCACTGGAGCGAAGATGACAGAGCTGTAAGGGAATAGGTGAGTACTAGTTACCTAGGTTGGTTGGCAACCCTAGCGTAGAAATAATGGATCAGTAGCTGGGCTGCTTAGGAGTGCGCAATTCTGAGTGAGTCCAGTTCGCGGACCCAGTATATAAAGAACACATGATATAATTTTAATCGGTCGGGAGTTGTAAGCTGAGCGCGTGGTAAGCCAGCGGATCGGGGGAGTCATGTGACTGTTCAAGCGCGAATGAGATTGTTTATTCGTCGAATCGAGAACAAACATGTGTTAAGTTAATGTGGGCTTTTTATTATGTGAATTGGATGTATGCAAGCTGTACTGTTGGCTCCCTCGATCAATCCCGGTCCGCTTATGTAAATATTGTGTTAGTGATTGTCTTTTGAATGGTAATAAATAATCATAACTCAGTTAAAGAATAATTTTTCAATGTGGGATTCTGATGGGTTTTTTAGTGGTAACGTGGAAGTGATCCTTATTATTTGCACATACATTTATTTTACTGATTTTTTATGCATATGCATGTGAATACATTTTTTGCCAATCAGTTACGATTGTTGCAATCTGAACCGAACCTATATTAAAGAAACTATGTTAGTGGTTTTTGTTGATAACAATTCATTCATTCACTCACTTGCATGTCCCTTACGGAACTTTACCTCCCTAACAGCACTCCTGTAGGCATCTTGATTGTGAGCAAGATGGCCTGCTGCTGATGCATCCATTTGCAGCTCATCAACGATGTCTTGCAACCACTTTCGCCTTGGTCTTCCTCTATTCCTTTTTCCCATTATGTACCCTTCCAAGATGGTTTTCTCTAGATTATCATGACGTTTAATGTGTCCAAAATTTTAATGTTTTCTTTGTTTTCTCTTTACTAGCCTGCCTTCTTTAATATTAAGTTCTTGTAGTATGGATATATTTGTTCTTTTTTTTTTGTGTCCATGATATTTGAAGAACTCTTCCGTAGCATTTAAATTCAAAGGCGTTTAAATGTTTCTCAGCTGTTTTTTTTTAAGTGTCCAGGTCTCACAGGCATATGTTGCGATGGGAAAAATGCATGCCCTTAAAAATCTTATTTTTGTAGTTCTGTCTGTTTCTCTCCACAGATTCTTTAGTTGTTTTACTTTCTGAAGAGCGATAGATGTCCTCCTTTTAATTTCCCTCATTGTATCTCCATTATTAGTTAGTAGTGATCCAAGATATTCAAAACTCTCCACTTCTTCCAGTTTTTCCTCACTGATACAAATTTCAGCTGCCTTGTTTGTTTTGTCAGTTGTCATCAATTTAGTTTTCTTCGCATTAAGATAGGGGTTTTGCTCTTCGCTGTTCTTCCATTCCTCTTTGTGTTGTGGACAGTAATGCTGTGTCATCAGCATATCTAATCTCTGATGTTTCATAACTTCCAATTGTTATGGCATCATAACATGTTATATTGTTGATAATAATATAATCTGATAAATAACAACATATATATGATGATCTTTTGTTTGATTTTGCTAACTGCGTAACTGATGATTAATAACAATATAAGTTTATGATTATTTGAAGAAGTAGTATTGACTGTGTTTGTCTTCTTTTCATTGATGTAATGTGTGATTGTGTTAGTCTGTCCAATCTCCAATCATCATTTACCTAATAAAGATAAGATACAATAATAAAAATACGATATAACATCCATATAAACTACAGACAATTATCACCCCCTTTAAAATTATATTTATTCCTGCAGGGCTACACCGACGGTCGGTTACCACAGCCAATGAACTAGAGCAAGCCAAGGCACTTTTTTTTCCTCTGTGCTTCATGAAACATCCTGTCGTATTACTTCAGCCTAGTCGTCGTGGGGGAGGATCGATACGTCTCCAAGGTGGTGGACCTTGCCAAGAAGCATGTTTCTCGGGTTCATTCCGGGAAGTAAAAGAAAGCCACTAGTAATCCTCTCCTTAGTGCTTACGTCTGATGAATCTTCATCACTACCCCCCCCCCCCCCGAAGAACTCAAGGTGACCAACAACCGGCTGTTGGAGCTACAAATGCTTCATACCACACTTTGATGTTTATTAACATGCCTCAGGTACAGACTCATCACACCCTGAACAGAAAAGACAATCCTGTGTACTTCACTGGCAAAGCTGCTTCTTTTTGGTTTAAAAAAGCGGTACTTTCTGTTTTAAAAATAGTATTATTCGAGATCTTCTTTTTATTATGACAATGTTGTATACTTACTATTATGACACTGTTGTGTACTTACTATTATAACAGTGTTGTGTACTTACTATTATAACAGTGTTGTGTACTTACTATTATGACAATGTTGTGTACTTACTATTATGACAATGTTGGGTACTTACTATTATGACACTATTGTGTACTTACTATTATGACAATGTTGTGTACTTACTATTATGACAATGTTGTGTACTTACTATTATGGCAATGTTGTGTACTTACTACTATGACAATGTTATGTACGTACTATTATGACACTGTTGTATACTTACTATTATGACAGTGTTGGGTACTTACTATTATGACAGTGTTGTGTACTTACAAGTATGACACTGTTGTGTACTTACCATTATGACACTGTTGTATACTTAATATTATGACAGTGTTGTGTACTTACAAGTATGACACTGTTGTGTACTTACTATTATGACAATGTTGTGTACTTACAATTATGACACTGTTGTGTACTTACTATTATGACAATGTTGTGTACTTACTATTATGACAGTGTTGTGTACTTACTATTATGACAATGTTGTGTACTTACTATTATGACAGTGTTGTGTACTTACAAGTATGACACTGTTGTATACTTAATATTATGACAGTGTTGTGTACTTACAAGTATGACACTGTTGTGTACTTACTATTATGACAATGTTGTGTACTTACAATTATGACACTGTTGTGTACTTACTATTATGACAATGTTGTGTACTTACTATTATGACAGTGTTGGGTACTTACTATTATGACAATGTTGTGTACTTACCTTTATGAAAATGTTGGGTACTTACTATTATGACAATGTTGTGTACTTACTATTATGACAATGTTGTGTACTTACTGCTACAAAATGAGCCTAATGAAAACGATAGTGTTTACGTGTGTGAATGTAGATTATAATTTCATGGAAATAAGAATCCAGAGTGTTGTATCTCACAGAAGATCTAACTATAACCCGTGGGAAGTTATGTTAACACAAACTGGTGGAATTAAGGCATAATTTATATAGCTTTAGTCAAAATCATGAGCTTTTCTGATAACTGAAGTTTTGTTAAACACTTGCTGAAAGGACATAGTTCTTCTACGCTCCCATCAAAAATAGGTGTTGGTTGCGTTGTGTAACACTATTTGCGTCTGGACCAGTGGTTCTTAACCTTGCGTCTATGGGAGCCAAGGGAAGGATTTTCAGGGGTTCACAGAAATGGACTGGACTTGATTTTTAAAATGTCTTGGTATTATATGGGTTTTATTTATTGCTTTATTTTTTTAATGATGAGTCAACAGCTGTTCTCATGCTAGATAGGGGGTTCATGTCCAAAAAAGAAAAAGAAAATAGAGATTTAGAACCACAGTTCTAAGCTGTGATATCCACGCCTTTTGGAACAACACATCCAACTCCGGCATGTCGTATTTTTATAACCGATTTTGCCTTCGCGTAAGACAAAAACAAACAAATAAACAAACAAACAAACAGGCATGGGTTAGATATGTGAAGTGAATGATTTGATAATCTGATTTTAATACAGTTTTGAAAGATACGAAATATATAATATTTGAATCAGCTTAATTTGTGTAGTAACCGTACAGTATTCAGTTTATGAAAGAAAGAAAAATACAGCATCACAAAGCTCACACTCGAGCAAATAACCGCTGTCGATTTCAGATGGTCCTATAATCAAATCCAATGTTTGCTGAAATATGAAACTTGGACGATACGGCGACGGGCATTCACTTCCTATAAAAACACTACAGAACGAGTACTGATTATAAATATGGGAAAATTCAGTAAATATGGGAAAATTCAGTTAATACAGTTTCATATGTATGTTATAATTTGCTGCTGTCTGTGAGAATTTATTTCTTGTGAAACTGTTAGCGACGCAAAATTCCAACGCAATGAGTGGAAAACTGTATTTGCTGGAAGGGAAATTTATTTTCGTGTAACTTCATTATCGGAAAAAAGATGAGTTTGGGAAATGAAAATCAGCGTTCCCTCTCAGCTTTAAGCCTGTGGTAAAGCTGATCTAACAGTGGCTCAGGCGGATGGATGACTTGTGGGTCTTCTGAAGATGTGTTTGAAATATTTTTTGTTGTTATAGTTTGCACATTTTTCAGATGCGAAACTTCATGAAACAGAATAGCAGAGTATAGTGTCACTTTACTGCCTAAGTCAGGTTGTTACTTTTTTGTGTTAAGCTTTTAAGTAGAATCAGGTACTATATGTGGATATTATCCTTAGGGTCTGCAACATTTACTGCATTTGGTTCATGCTAAGTGATGAAACCCGTTGTATCTGGTCTACATTAGGTGGTGAAAACTGTTGTATCTGGTCTACATTAGGTGGTGAAAACTGTTGTATCTGGTCTACATTAGGTAGTGAAAACTGTTGTATCTGGTCCACATTAGGTAGTGAAAATTGTTGTATATGATCCACATCAGGTGGTTTAAATTTCTATATTCAGTTCATGATGCATGTTGAAATTGTTATATGTACTCCATGATATAAGGTAAAATTGCTGTATTTGATCCGTGATATATAGTAAAATTGTTGTATCTAGTTTACCACAGGTAGTGAAAATGACTGCAAGTAGTTCTAGTTAGTTGGTGAAATGTTGTAAAAAAGTTCATAATAAAAAGATAAAATCCCTATTTCCATGCCGTTAAGGCATACTGGGGATACGGTGTTAGGCTCGTATTTTCAAGACCTTTGGCGCGTGAAAATGTGTTGCGGTCAGTATTCACGCCCGGCAGCATTTCCTTCCCAGATTTCTCTGGTACCCGCTTTAATTAAGAGGCTGGATGAACCCCGGGACCTTTCCTGGTGTGGTGATATCGGAAAAATATTCTCACTGCTGGGACTTGAACGCGGTACCATTGGATTAGTAGACCCAGGGCCTAACCACTCATCCAACTTGGCAAGTTCATGATATGTGGTAATATTTTCATATGTAGTTCACGCTAGATGGTTAAAATTATTTTATTTGATCCATGGCAAAACTGTTGTATGTAATCAATATTGCTAGTAATAAGTGTTTTACCTAGTCCATGCTAGATGGTCAGAATGTTGCATTTATATCATGTGTTGTGAAAGTTGCATTTAGTTCACGATATATAGGAGAAAGCAATTTAGTTGCTAAGTCTTGCAACTTATATCAGAATCGTTTATCTTTTTTTGTTGTGTTGCCGTAAGCGTAGCGCAGTAGCCATTTTGTGACATCCCATCATTATACAATGTTATAGTGTTAGTTTCTTCAGGGTTTAGTCTTTGTCACTTTTTTAAATTAATTTTTTTTCAGACGCCGGCGTCAGTGAACTGATAGAGTTTGTAGCAAGCGAAGCGTCTTACTGGATTACTGAGAAACTCCCTTCAGAAAATGAGTCAATAATAACCTTGACAGCAAACCAGTCTAATAATCTTTCTAAAGGCTCTTTTATATACTCGTGTATTTGTGCAAACCAGTCTAATAATATTTCTAAAGGCTATCTTATATACTCGTGTATATATGCAGAATATATTTGAAAGTGAAGATATAACACATAGATAACAATTTATCTACATATCATCTTGTGATTTGTTTTTGTTTGGTCTTTCTTGCATTCTTGTCGCCGGGAAAAATTTGATTTGGGATAATTAGAAATATGAAATAACCGACTAAGTTGGGTGAATTATAGCTTTCGATATATAATTAGCATATACAAGGGACATAAATGTAGAATTTGTTAATTTTAAAAAAATTGTATATTCGATATAATATTAATATTTTAAAAGCTTGCAGGACTTGATGTTTAGAGGTCTTTGATGCAGTCGATTTTTTTTATTCGATATCATGTTATTGCATTGAATATTCGTGCATCCAGTTCTCGATATCTGAAAGTCTTTCGTGCAATTTTTTTATATTCTATATAATGTCGGTGTCTTGATTATGGCTTTTCCCAATCCCCCGGGTTTACACGTTTTCACTCTTTTTTCACCTTATGTCTTTTTTTCCAGCTGCTCTATATCTCCGTACAGAATGTCAGTGATAGAGCAGTTTGGTGGTATCAGATTCCCCAGAAGATCTTTCAGTGCAATGCAGTCCAGCAGTGGTCCTTCTTCTTGTCTGATGCAATGCATGCCGTATATTGTGTGGTTAGTGGTCTCTCACTATAAGTGCTTATTAAAGTTGGTGTGTCTTGTATGTATACATGTATGTATGCATTATGTATGTATATATGTATGTATATATGTATGTATGTATGTATGTATGTATGTATGTATATCGCATAAATCTGATGTTTTATTGTCAAACCAGTGTAAATCTGAGCATCTTTGATTTACAACGTATATAACCCGAGTATCAGTGCAATAATAGAAACGTTTATTCACATTTGTATCCCTAACTTAATATATCTCCACATCTGAACATATATGCTTCAGATACTTGTGATTTTAAACTATGCATGTACCTGGATATCTATGATTAATGGTTTATTTTAATCCACATACCAGTGATCGCGTTAAGCAATACATACCAGTAAATTACCGATTAAAAAAAAAGAGAGAAACACCGAAACTTCCGGAGGTCGTCAGTTACCGTAACTGGTTTATACAGCATTATCAAAAAGCTTGTTTTTAAAAAAAATCCAGCTCTATAGGCTGGAGATTAATAGGGGCAGCAGAATGATGATTCTCAGTTTGCATGGAGGAGAATCAGCCAATTTAGACTTCGTACAGCATATGATGCACTGGTCTCCCATGGCGAAGGTCGGGGGTTCGAATCCGGCCGGAAGCACCCCAGTCACCCAGCTATAGAAATGGGTAACCGACTTCTTCTGGAGTTAGGAAGGAAAGGCGGTCGGGCGTGATACTGACCATATCACCCTCTAGTGTGCTGACAGGTTAAGGAAAATATGGGCACTAACATCATATCCCTATATGCCTCTAATGCATGACAGAGTTACCTACCTACCTACAGCATATGAGCATTTTGTAAATAGTTAATCTAGTATCACATAAGGTATGAAAAAAAAAACTATGTGAACATTTAATTTTCTGTGATGTTTGTGAAGTGAGCTTAATGTTACATTAAAAGAAAATATAAGACACTGAATATTGCCTTAACAAAACCGGTATTTCGGAAGGATACCTCACGAAAGGTGAAAGACAGATACAACTGTACCGGTTTCAAAAGTGCTAGTGCCATTACTGCCACATACCAGACAAAATGGGCACGACGGTACATTCGTATTTATCGTCACTCATCTTCGTTTTTTTTAGAGCAGCGAAGATTACCCAAAGATACACTTCTCTAACCAAACACAGCCGCCCGGTTTTTTCATACACTTCGAGATTCACCTAGGAGAGTTTGTAGTCATTACAGCCGGCCGGGTCAAAGGGCAATAATCAACTTTTTTTAAAAATAGTCATTCCTCAAGTTCAGACACCTGACACTGACGGCTCCCGAGTGTTATATCCACCTAGTTCTCGGACTATAGGTTGGAATATACTTCCTCTTGATCTACAACTAACAGGTGCTAGACAACATACAACTGAGACCAAGAACAGAAGAGGATTTTAACTATGTGTTTGTTTAGGCGGGTGATAGTTTTGCCAACTTGTAGCGAAAGAAGTACGAGATGTATGTATGTATGTGTGTGTGTGTGTTAAGCAAGAAAATACAATACTCTGGTGAATAAAGGAAAAAACAAAAGCAATAAATACACTTATTTTTGTGTGTTCATGTTTGATATACAGAAGACAGAAGGGGGGGGGGGATGCTTCTTTTTTGCATTCCTTTTTTCATACACTTCGAGATTCACATAGGAGAGTTATGCAATCATAACATTCGGTAGATCATTAGATAACTTCATGCAATAGATTCTCCCGTGTGGTTACCGGGGCACCTTGAGAGAAAAGAATAGAACCACTGCCACTTTTCACGCATGTCGTAAGAGGCGACTAACGAGGTTGGGGGATAGGCCAACGACCTGTTCTCTGTAAAAAAAAAAAACTGGAGCGTTACAGAAACACGGAGAGGAAAACCAGGAAACTTTGTCTTGGAAAAGGAAGGGACTCTGATAACAGAGCGCATGACCTTTTCAGTCAAGGCCGAAAGGAAGCTGCAGAACCAGCATCCGAACTATTACCAGGACAAATTTTACCACTGCATGTTGGAATATTAGAACAATATATGATAGTGGAAAGGCTGCCATGATAGTGAAAGAAATGAATAGATATATTATAAAGATACTGGGGCTGAGCGAAACACAGTGGACAGGAACAGGTAAGCTTAGACTAGCAACAGGGGAGACAATCCTATTTTCAGGTCACCAAAACCCAGATGCAACACACTCAAAGGGCATGGCACTAATGCTTTCCAGAGAGTCACAGAGAGCATTGATGAGCTGGGAGGCAGTTAGCTCAAGGATAATTATAGCCTGCTTCTCAACAAAGAAGAAGGATATTAAGTTGAATATCATCCGGCCGATCTCAGATAAAAAGTTTATTCGTAAGCTCCACCGAAAGAGAAATCGACTCTTATTCCGAGTGTCAGTTTAAACAACAGTCCGTTCCCAGGACGAGAATATGAACTTTGTGTTTTCTACAAGGTCTTGAAATTCACGGCCTGGGGGTAGATTACGTGTGACGAGTGAGACAGAATGCGCGTAGTTTACCAGGTCGAATGAGAATGAGAACACACGTGTACTAAAGCTGAAAAGCAAATCCGTGTAAGTCAGTACGTGTAGTATAGCAGACTATGAGTAAAGTATAAAGTACGTATAGTATAGCTGACTACGAGTAATGTATAAAGTACATGTAGTATAGCAGACTATGAGTAATGTGTAAAGTACGTATAGTATAGCTGACTACGAGTAATGTATAAAGTACGTGTAGTATAGCAGACTACGAGTAATATATATAGTACGTATAGTATAGCAGACTACGAGTAACGTATACGATATAACACGTGTAGTATAACAGACTACTAGTAACGCATATAATTTAACACGTATTGTAAAGCAAACTACGCGTAACGCATAGTATATTGCACCCGCAGTACAACCTGTATCATGAGTAATCATAAAAAGGAGCCGGGCACACAATCGGTCACGTGATGGTAAGAAATAATCAGATAATCCCAAACAAGCTTGATCAAATGGACCATAACAGGCCAAAGAAAAAGAGGTCGACCAAACGAAACTCTAAAAAGGACATTGTTAAGAGAGGCCAAATAAGTAGGCATAACATCCCTTGATGAGATTGAAAAACTCTCTGAAAACAGGAAAACTTGGTGAACTACCATGCGAGCCCTATGTGACGTTTAATGGCACGGAAAGATGTAAGTATAGCAGACAACGCATAACGCATACAATACGTATAGTATAGGAGACAACACTCCATGAATGAAAAGGCTACGCCTTGTATAGCAGATACCGCTTGATGAGCAAGAAAAACTACGTGTAGTCTAACAGACAACGTGTAACGAGTGAGACAGACTACGCGGAATACAGCAGATAACTCATGATAAGACATAAAACGGTCAGATTCCCAACATTTAGCAAAGACAGACTACATGTAGTACAGCAAATTGTGCCTGGTATGTACGACAGATTAGGCATAAAATGGTTTGCAGTGTGATAAACTGTTCAGTATACTATGATGTTTATGAATAGGAGGTGCGAGTTAGCGCAGTTGGTTAGTACGCTGGTCTCTCGTGGCTAGACGGCTGCTCGTCCTCCCGGAAGCCGTGGTTCGAATCCCAGGTAATTCTCTTGTGATTTTTCTTTCTCTCACGTCTCACTAAAGTGCTTTGTCTACGATTTTTCGAGGTCCAGTCTTACAAAACTGTGTTCTCTTACATCACCATGTAAACTGTATGCTACTTTTTAATACTTGTAAGGTTTTGTATGGGGACGAATCAGAGAAATATCGAGAAATGAAATAAAAAATGAAAGTAAATCAAATCAACGATATTTACATTTATAACAGGGACCCGTTTAATGTGACACATGCCCTGAACAAAGAAATCAATGATTGACGAAATGATTGGACAGGAAAAAAAACAGTGATATTTCATTGATTGGTTCCAATCATTACTGTAAAGTCACTGGAAAATGTCTTTGAGAGATTCCGCATTATTTCTAGATACGTGGACAGCAGAGAGAATTCCAGAAACTGAGATAAGTTATGTGTTTGTGTGTGTGTGTGTGTGTGTGTGTGTGTTTGTGTGTGTGTTTGTTTGTTTGTTTGTTTGTTTGTTTGTTTGTTTGTTTGTTTGTTTGTTTGTTTGTTTGCATGTTATCTGTTAGTTTTCTCTTCTCTGTTGTTCTTAACAAAGACATTTTTGTCGAAATATCAGGCTGTTGTTGTTTTTCATAACTATTTCACTCTTATCTCCTATTCCTATTTTTCCCCCATTTCCTTCGTCGTTCTGCTTTCCGTTTTTAAATATTTCACTACACGCTTCGATATAACTCTATAGTAAATATGAAACACACTTTCAGAAAATTGATCAAATAAAATGATATTCATCCATTTGCGGAACTTTGCCTCCCTAACAGCACTCCTGTAGGCCTCTCGGTTGTGAGCAAGATGGCCTCCTGCTGATGCATCCATTTGCAGACGTCTTGCAGCCATCTTCGCCTTGGGTCTTCCTTTCTTTCTTTTTCCAATTACGCACCCTTTCAAGAGGGTCTTCTCTAGATTATCATGACGTTTAATGTGTCCAAAATATTTAAGTTTTCTCTCTTTAATCCTCTTAACTAGTCAGCCTTCTTCAGTATTAAGTTCTTGTAGTATGGATATATTTGTTCGTTTTTGTGTCCATGATATTTGAAGAACTCTTCTGTAGCATTTACAATGATATAGACACGTTTATCATTGATAAAACCAAAGCTAATCTAACATTAGTTTAAGACAGTAAACAGTCTATGATTAAGTTGCAAAAATGGAAAATAGTAGAAACATAGCTGAAACGAGGAAGACACATATTACTGATAGAGTAGAGAAGAATTATGATCAACATATTATGGTTTTAGAATTTCAGTCTTCGGTATCTTCTCTTTCTTTTCATCAAAAATGAGACTGACACAAGGGGATAGCACATGATGTATATGGTTGATTGTCTAGGGGAGATACAATTTAGGGTGTACAAATGGAAACGTGTATGGCCTAGATTGTGCGTGGCAACCGGTAGAAGATGTGGTACAGATGGCACTGAAAGAAAGGAAGCTGGAGAAGACAGATTATGGGGGATAACACTCAAGACTGTAGAGAAGACAAGTTGGGATAAATACTTCAGAATGTGGAGAAGAAAAGTAGGGATAAAGACGTTAGAATGTGGAGAAAACAAGCTAGGAAACGACGTTAGACTATGCAAAAGGCATTTGTGCAAAAAAGTTGGGATAAACTGTGGAAAAGACAGACTGGAATAAAGATGTTAAATTAGAGAATAAAAGATGGGATTAACCGCTATACTCATGCTTTTTAACCTGGGGTCTATGGACTCCCAAGGGGTCCACAGAAGGATTTTCAGGGGTTCCACGGACCAGCAAATGGATTAACCTGAGTTTTAAAAGAAACCTTAATATTATCGGACTCGTATTTATCGTTTTATTTCTAAGGAAAGGTCCATAGCTGTTCTCGCGGAAAGAGGGTGGGCCACTCTGCAAAAAAAAAGTTAAGAACTACTGGCTGGACACTAGTGAAGGCAAGCTGAATCCAATCTGCTAACAGACAGGCAGACAGGCAGGCAGGCAGGCAGACAGACAGACAGACAGACAGATAGATAGATAGATACATACATACATACATACATACATACATACATACATACATACATACATACATACATACATACATACAAACATACATGATGTGTTAGACTGCGGAGAAGAGTACTTGGGATATCAAAGATGAGTAGTGAAGGAGGAACGAATCCGTTAACCAGTTGAGAAGTAAAGAGAGACACAACAAATCGCGGAGAAAAAGTGAGAGACACGTCATTCAGTCAATCATGTGCATGTCCCTTGCGGAACTTTGCCACCCTAACAGCACTCCTGTAGGCCTCTCGGTTGTAAGCAAGATGTCCTGCTGCTGATGAAGAGGCACGATGAATGAAAATATAAACCATGGGTAAGAGAAATGGGAATAAAGTCAGTGAAAAGCTTAATGAGAAGACGAGGGATCGTCCGCCACAGTGGCCTGACAGCCTGACGGAAAGCATCAGAATGAAAACTGTAACTAAGTCTAATTTACCCAAGACTCTCTGTATTGATGATGATGATGATGATGATGATGGTGATGATGATGATGATGTATATGAAAAAAATGAAAAGAGACACATGAGATAATTCATCTGTGGCTAAGAAAAGTTGACGAAAAACTATCCTGCCATGTAAGACAACCAATAGCTCTTTCGCGTGATAGCCAGTAGTGACAGGCGAAGTCGGATGTAGCCTACGGGACGTTAATTGACCAGATCTGTTACCTCAACAGCGCGGGGGCCACTTTGGACACGAGCACACACTACATAATCTCAACATGCACATACAACAACAGAGAACCTTCAAGATCATGTAGCGTGAGCACGTCACAAGGATTAGCCTAGCACAGATTTTTCAGCTGAGTCGGGAGATAGGAATTTCTTATTCTTCAGGGCCATTCTCACGATGGGTTTTTTTAAAGGACGCCTCCCAACGTGAACATGACATTTTCCCTTGGCTCCGGAGGTAGATAAATGTTTTCCCTCCTGCTTTTAACCACGAAAAAAGGAGGGGGAGTGTGTGAAGACGCCCGTTGAGGCAATCAGCGACACATAGCTGACCAAGACCATGTCCCACCTCTCCGTGGTACCCCCAGTAACAGGTCTAGCCCGGCTAACGGGGCAGGGATCGACATTATCCCCATGGTTGTGGGATCTGCTAAAGAAGCATTGCACACCCCCCTGCTTTTTAACTGTACTCCAGGACTGAAAATGTAGCCACCATAACACGCTCCCACGCCGATACGATGCTGTGCCTCAACACCTCTACAGCATCGGCTGCAAAAAACAACGGCTCGCAGTTACAGGGAGTTCGTACAAGTTTAATCACGGTGTAGTTATATAATCATGGGACTGTTTTTTGCCCGGAGATCTTGTGGGTTTTTTTACTTGTTTTTTTTTCCTAATGTGAGTCGTATAGATGAGTCGAATAGCCTGACTTTTCCTATATATATATGTCTGCTATAAACCTAAAACACGTGCATGGACCCTTAAAAAGGGTGTACAGTTTACGCTGACAGACAGACAGAGGGACGGACGGACGGATGGATGGATGGATGGATGGATGGATGGATGGATGGATGGATGGATGGATGGATGGATGGATAGAGACATGCATAAATTCGCTACCAAGGCACATATAGTTGAAACACACAGTTGATATTAGGTGCATTTGCAGATTAGGTTAACGTAAAATCTTACACCAAGTTTCAAGAAATTAACTGCAACCATTTTTTTACATGCTACTGAAGTCGTAAGGGGTGACAGAAAATGGATACAATTTCTCATCGAGCAGTCAGTCATTCGCTACCTCTGCATCAA